>OX155950.1:37920926-37948158 GCA_944548615.1 Micropterix aruncella
AAAGCTTGCGACTATTGGTCGTCCAGGATTATTAGGCTTGTGAATTTTAGGTAATAGATAAAAATTTGGAGTTCTGATAGGATCAGGAATTAAAGTTTTAACATCTTCGTCTGATAATTTTTCATTTGATTTATTTTGTTCAATATATTTTTTTATTTTCACTGCAAAATTTTTGTTTGGATCTCTGGATAGTTTTTTATAGAAAGTTTCATCTCTAAGTTGTCTCAAGCCTTCAGTAACATAGTCAGTTTTGTTAAGTATGACAGTAGTGGAACCTTTATCAGCCGGCAAAATGACGATGCTGGTATCCTTGCTAAGACTCTCAAGAGCTGCACGTTCATCTACTGACAAGTTTGATGTTGGTTTGAGGCTATTTAGGAAAGATGGCTGTGTTACTTTGTTTAACCCCTTGAGTATGATACGACCAAATCTGGTTCTGAAACAATTATCCGTTGAGTATGATACGACCAGATCTGGTTCTGCGTTTTTTTCACTTCTTTGACGTTCTCATATTTATTCATAATTATCTAATTGTTTTACAAAATGATATTTCAATATTCTATATTCGAAATTTCAATGCAATCATTGTGCAGTTGTTCTTTTTATGATTGTTGTAGTAGTTTCGTAGTTATAGTACTTTAAGTCGATGTCGCCGAAAATCCTGCAAAAGAGACAGATGCATCCATGAAAATACCCATTTACTCCAAGGGTTAATAAAATAGTAATAAAATTTTCTACCGGATGATTTTTTGGTAATGGAGGGGGTTCTTTATTAGAGTGTGGACGAAATTGAGATAGTGCATTGTGTAATTTAATATTATTATTGTTATTCTTTTGATTTGAATGCCAAAATTCGCGCCATCTTAAATTACGACAAAATTTAACAACATCATTACCAAAACTAAAATGGTTCACATTTTGAGTCGGTGTGAAATTTAGACCTTTAGCTAATACTAAATATTCATTGTGGTTAATTACTTTGGATGACAAGTTTTTAACAGCATTTTTTTCTCTAGGAGATGGACCTTGTATATTATTAGAATATGATACTGATGGTGTTATACTGTTATTAATTTGGTTTACTAATGTGGCACGTATTGGTACGGAATCTGATACTAATGGAAATATATTGTTAGTAATTTGGTTTACTGATAGGGTGTGCATCGGAGAGGAAAGAGTACCTTGGTGAACTGCTGGGATAACATTTCGAAGTGAATTTGAATTCCTTGTTTTGTTAACATCGGAATGACTGTAATTTGAAATGGAAACTGGATTCAAAATGTTTCGTGTATTGTTACTTGGGATAATGCAAATTTTCTGAAAGTTCTTTAGTAAATTAAGGAACTTTTTATCGTGTTTTAATCTAATATTTCGTAAATCTGTTACAGAATTGTTAACTATTTTATGAGCTTCTTGAAATAAGAAAGGAGAATGTGTTGTTATCATGTTAACATAAAAACACAGTGAGTTTAAATGTTTATCAACTAAAATTTGATATTCATTTCGCAAAACAGACGTAATTTCCATTGAATACCTTAAACTTATTGCGGTGAAATCATATTGAATTTCTGTACTAATTGCTGCGAAAGGAAATTTTGGTAATAACCCTTTAGGGCAAATGTTGTTTTCTAAACATTTAGAAAGAAATTCAACGTGTCCCGTGAATTTAGCTGTCTTAAGTGAATGGTAATTTATTTGGTTTAACCAATGAGTGTACATAATGGATGTGATTGCAACATAATTAAAATTAGGTAATATTTTAATATTTGAATATATATATATATATATATATATATATATATATATATATTTTAATATTTTATATATATTTTATATATATATATATAATATATATATATATATATATATATATATATATATATATATATATATATATATATATATATATATATATATATATATATATATATATATATATATATATATATATATATGATGATATTTTTATTTAAAATAAAATTAGTAACAGCTACTTAAAAGGCAGCGATGGAAATCTCAGCTTGGATCGGGAAATGCTAATATTTGAATGAGATATACTTACGGATGTGCACGACTTTCGACGGTGCAATGTAAGTTTAAAGGTTTAATTTTTTAAGTTTAATTTAATTTGGGATTTCCTTCGCTGCTTTTTAAGTAGCTTTTACTAATTTTATTTTAAATAAAAATATCATCCTATAAAAGGATTTCTTTATAAAACTTCTCAAATATATATATATATATATATATATATATATATATATATATATATATATATATATATATATATATATATATATATATATATATATATATATATATATATATATATATATATATATATATATATATATATATATATATATATATATATATATATATATATATATATATATATATATATTTGATAAGGTTTGTAAAGAAATCCGTTTATAGGATGATGTTTTTATTTAAAATAAAATTAGTAAAAGCTACTTAAAAAGTAGCGAAGGAAATCCCAGCTTGTATTGGGAAATGCTTATGTTTGAATGAGATATACTTACGGATGTGCACGACTTTCGACGGTGCAATGTAAGTTTAAAGGTCCTTTTGCAGTCGACTAACGATCACTATTCATCCATATATCTCATAAATAGGGCTTATCCTTATGCAACACAAAATGCCTTCAATTGAGACGAATTAAGCGAAAAAATAAAAAATTAAACTATTGATCACTTATATATTATTTATTATAATCGAATTTAGGTATCTAGGTACTTCCCATATTATTACATAAATATGATTAGTTATATACATTGTAATATTTATACAGATTATTATATTATATTATATATTACATTTTAATTAGGTACATTTACTATTTCTAAAAATAAAACGTTAGTCAATTTAGTTCTTTATAAATTAAATCGCTAATTTTAATTATTTACTCTGACCCGCCTAGATACAGGACATTACAGTCCTAGTTAGGTGGGCACTGACCATTTGCTACATTTGCGTGTTAAATTTTTCCGAGTTACTTTATAACATTGAAAATTTTGTGGCTATATGTATAAAAAAATGAATAAAGTACTAAATAAATAAAATAAATAAATAATATACTACATCGTCGGCTTAGGCACATATATTGCAAATCCAAATGGATATTTCGCTGTTTTTCGCAAAAAACACATCTTTCTTCTAACGCATCGAAGTAAAGTTAAATTTAAAATTAAGGATAAAGGCATTTTGCTAAATTTGGTGTGTACATAGCTTCGTTCTAAGCGACATTTTTATTTTTCTTAAAATTTTTTTGGGCGTGGTTATATTATTTTTTAATTATTGATTCTAAATTAGCTTGTTGAGGACTAGGTAACATATACACTGGGGTCGATAATGGGGGACACAAGGGACAGGCAGTACCTTATACTAGTAGTGAGGCAGTTTCAAAAGTAAAAGAAATATTCTAGAATACTCAAATTGTCTAGAATTATGGTCAGATTATATTGAGATAAATTTTAAAGGAAATTAAAAATGATTATTTTAAAGTTTGGTTAAAATACACCATTCCATACACAATACTATACACTTGAAGGTGGCGCTTTGCAAACGGTAAGTAATATTACAAATTTAATTGTACATTTTTGAAAACGAAATTTATCTTTCGTATATATATACCTACATATTTCGTTATATAACTACTCCGTAGTCCATTGTACAACTATCTATTAAATATATATTTGAGCAATGAAATTATTGTAGTTTTTTGCGTATTTTAAATATCTATATATTAGTATTGACTAATTTCGTAAGTTTGATTTTATTACGCATTGGGATGTTTGCTACCCCTGCATTCACACCAGTTTACCTTTCAAGTTGTACATATTATACCTACGCCCGCTTGCTATTAATTGTCAAACTTTACCGTACGCGTCGTAATATCTCCTATAGTCTCTTATGGTTCCCTCTGTGCCCTTTTAGTTATGATTAACATGCCGCCTCTTATCTATAGGAAAAGCGACTATTTATGATGAAATAGGTTTTTCATAAAACTACCCAAGTAGCACAAATTGTCTATAAGTATAAAGACCACGGCAACGTTTTCGATACAGCTTTTAGTCACAAGAACTAGTAATATAGCAGTCATATGAAAACGTCTATATAACGTCTATACCACCAGATTAACCGCATTTTTATACGACTTTTAGCTAAATAGTTGCTAAATAGCGGTTATAACAGCTACCTTCGGTGTTATAAAAAAGCTGAATAAGCGCTTATAAAGCACTTACAGCGCATACTGTGGCACCCTTAAATAGCCAGCGGCTGTAAAAGTGTCTCTAATTGATACTTTATTACAACTTCTAGTCAAGTAATGCCTCGAAATGATATATAATGGAAACGAACGGAAGCTGCGTGATCATTTGATGTAGCAAACATAGAATTCCTAATCGGTACTAATTACTGACTTTTAAATGATTGTATTGTAGTTTAAAATACCATTTTTTTGCGGACATCATTTTATTGGCAATATTAATTAACATGTCTTACAAAATTTTAACGCGCCTTCGAAATATTAATATTTTAACTCAATTTTAATTCATAATAATGTTATAAAGTTTTATTTTGTAAAAAATAATTTTATTTTTCGCAATAAAAAAGAACACTTGCTGGATATTGTTCACTCACTTGGAAATATGATTTACCAATAATACGTGTTTTTATGACTTAAAATGACTTAAAAAAAATAATGCAAAAAAATAGGTTATAAATATTTTAAAAAAATGGCCGCTTTGCATATATGGCATCTGCAACTTTAATATAACCTATATAAAGCTATACGCCAGCATTGATTTTATTACACTATAAAATCAAGGACGCCAGGTACCTACTTACAGTTTCAAGTCTTTGTAAATCAATTACTGCACTTTAATATGACTATAAGCTGTATAAGGGTGGGTTAACCAATATACAGCCTTTGGTGGAGTAAGTGTTATGAAAAAAAACGCTAAAACGCTGTATAAAATAGCTGAATAAGCGCTTATAGAGTAATGTCGAGAAGCCATTACTCGATCGTTATATTATAAGAAATGCTGAGTAAACCTTTATACGACAACATTATATGACAAAAAGTAATATAAGCCAAATTGTCACCTTTACATAGCTGAGATTTAATCTGAACGACTTTACATGAGTTTTAATCAGCTTAAAGCTATATTCGGACCTTCTACTATGGCTTTTGTGCTTGTTGGGTAGGTCAGCGGAAACCATACTTTCGAGTGCTTTTGGCTACCAAATGGATCGACAAGTATTAAAGAAAATAAGAACCATGACTGCCGTTACAGAAACTGAACAATTTTTTTTACATTTTTTTCATGGAATATCTGGGGTTTATGTATTTATCCATGTAGATTACATGTATATTTTTCTAAAATTACTCAATCAGGCTTTTCATTTGACACCAAACACGATTTATTTATGTTAACTTATCAACGTTTGAACCTATGGACATTTAGACAACTACTTACTTAATATTTGGACAATTAAAGTATCCTATGAGACTTGCGATGACATCATGATTCTAACAATATCACAAAATTCTAAATCGGTTGAAGCGTTTAGAACTCAAAGATTAAATAAACGCAAACATACATAGATAAATCTGAACATATTACCATCCTTTTTTGTCGGGCAGCCGAGTAAAAATATGGGAAGTATGAAAAAATACTTAACTAGAGATTATATTTGTGGAAGTAGGGGTTACTCAATGTTTTGGGCTAACATCAAAAATGCTTAAATTTGAAGAAAAATAACTACGAACGACGTGTTTTCTTTGACGTCTAATAAATAAAAGGCGACATCTTGCAAATTGAAAAAGTATGGCAATTTATTTTTTAATGCTTGGCACTAGTCTGTCGATTTTCTTGTAAATGGAAATAGTATAGAATAGAATAGAATAACTGTATTATGCTATGAAAACAATACTTAATTAATATTACACCGGTTTTATTAAAAAAAGACAATTTATGCCCAAAAGGCGGACATATCGCTATACATATATATCTTACAGTCAACCATTTGCTTAACTAATTCTTGATTGTCACCATACAATACGCACTGAAGTGATAAAGTTACATTTAAAATAAACTTCTAGAAATATATGTCAATAACTTATGCTAAGGTTAAGATAGCGATGCTTGATAGAGATGAATTCAAACCAGCACAATTTACAAGCAAGTCGGCGACACGGCCCCAACAAGGCCATCTACTTATTCAAGATGACCAATTATTTGTGCTATCGACCAACTAAGCTCTTTCGAAAGGCATGATAATATTCTTTGTTATTCCTTTGTACCATTTGTACTTTTGACAAAAAACCGACTCCAAAATATTTTATTAGTGCAGCTGTCATGTCATGGTGATACTTAGAACGGGATATCATAATTGAATACCTATAGAAAATGTTTTGCCTGTGCTGTTGACCGTTTAAGAGTTCCCTCGATGGAAGTCAACCCTGGGTGCCGCAGTCCTATCTTGGTAAAACTTAGGACGGGCTGTCGTAATTCAATGCACATACGAAATTTCGTGTCTGTGCTGTTTTTTATTTTATTTTTATTTATTGCTCCACAAAAAAAAATACACCGTTAGCACTTAACATTGATTGTGTTGCTCCTAACTAGGCAGAGCCTGTTCTAAGGAGAACACCAATACAAATGATTAAAAAATACATACTAAAAATAAAAAATTGAATCAAATCAAGTTAAATTCCAAACCAAAAATATATTTTTTTTTAATCAAATCAAGTTAAAATGAAATTCTCACTACACCAAAATAATATTAGAACTATAGACAAGTAATACTAAATAATAATAATAATAATATATAATAGCAATAATAAATAATCATTTATAATAATAACTAATAATATATAAGAATTAATAAAAATACCTGTATAAAATAAATAGAAAATAAATATATTTATTTATTTTAAAATTGTGATGAATGTTTTCTCGGTCTCTCTCCTACCAAGGTTTATTAACCATGATGTAAGGTGATATTTTTGTTGTTTGCTGCTAATTTCCAATATGTTCTCTTTACTCATGATATTAACCATTCTTGGAGCAAGAAAGCTGTAATGACGTTGTCCAAAAGACGTTAGACGTTTCGGCACTTCAAAGTTTCCCTTATAACGACCTGATCTCTCCCTGTTTTCCGGAGAAACACAATATTCGTCTTCATTGTTGTTTTTAAGATGAATTATTGCTTTGAGGCAATACAACTGCCTCAAATCAAGCAATTGTGCCTCAACATACAGGTCGTCAGAAGGATAACGCCTAGGCTTCCTTAACATGATTTTAATTATTGCCTTTTGGACAACGTTCACTTTCTGGAGGAGGGTTTTTCCGCAAGCTCCCCATCCAAGTATACCGTATGTCATTAAAGATTGGCATATAGCGTAATATATAATTTTTAAATAGGGCAGGCCGAGAATATCTCGCAATTGAATAAATATATAAATCAGTTTAAACAGATCGTTAAGGAGTCCCCTCGTTGGGAGCGAACCCTGGATGCAGCAGCCATGTCATGGTAAAACTTAGAACGGGCTATCATAACTGAATGAGTATACAAAATCTCGTCTCTGTGCTGTTGACCGTTGAGGAGTCCCCTCGTGGGGAGCCAACCCCGGATGTAGAATTAGGTCATGCTTACCATAAAAAATTGCATAATCATCGGAATTGATCCAACATGTAAATTTTCAACTGTATATGATACTATTTGGGGAGTTCCTTCAATTCCTTATGGATCCCATCATCAAAACAGGATACAACCGAATTTATAACCTCCTCCTTTTTTGAAGTCGGTTAAAAATGTGTGATTTTCTCATGTGCTGCTATTGTCGCCACATTATTTAATTTCCGAACATTTCGCAAAAGCACTATTTATAACACCCCATTTTTAAATATATGAAATGAAAATTTAAAAGTATTTTTTCGACTGGTTGGTTTTTCCTCCAGGGCCAACGATAAGTAAGGATAGAGCAAATGGTACGCACTGTCAAATGGATCACGTCCTATTCAGGGTCGATTCCTATGTAATATTCATAGGGAGGGATAAAATTCATTTCTCTTCGGCGGCAATGGCTCACGCTTTGGTTATGTACTTGGTTCTTGGAAAATGTTAGCATTCTATATGTTTTTGTAAGTGATATGTTCATTCAGTAAATATTTGACGAGGTACTTTATTTTATTTATTTTTATTTATTTTTTATTAGCTAAATGTATACAGCATATTCATTATATATATATATTTTTATAAATTAACATTAATATAGCCATTAATACATTTCAAATTAGCAAATAATATAAAGCACCTATTTAAAACATAATAATTTTATAACCTTTTTTTTAAAAAAAAGGAAAAAAGGATAAAGAAGCATTACTAAATTTAAATGTATAAGTACAATAGGGGAATGGAAATTGAAGGGAGGGATTGTTATAACACTATGTGTAATATGCGTTCATAAATGGCCATACATACGTATACTATTGTTATATGTATCTTTATATATATATATATATATATATATATATATATATATATATATATATATATATATATATATATATATATATATATATATATATATATATATATATATATATATATATATATATATATATATATATATATATATATATATATATATATATATACAAAAAGCCTTTTGTATATATATATATATATATATATATATATATATATATATATATATATATATATATATATATATATATATATATATATATATATATATATATATATATATATAAAAGGCTTCCTGTCCAGAGAAAAAATGTCAAGGTTATTAAATCTGTTATTAAAAGAGGTGAGTAACCGTATCATAGTAGAGTTGCTGAAGTGGCTTGTATTGCATCTGGGCACGTGAAACAAACGAGAAACTCGGGTACTTCTGGGAGGCACTCTCAAGGAAATACGCTCAGTTAAAGCTGGACAGTATATTAAACCATGAAGGATGTCATATAGATGAAGATGTCATATATCCGGCACAGAGGGCAGGAATTATATGGCATTATTTTACACATATCTATACTAATATTATAAAGAGGTAATGTGTGTACGTTTGTTAGTTTGTATATAGGGAATAATGTCCAAAACTGCTTATCCGATTAAAAAAAATTCTTTCACTAATAGGTAACTACATTATCGGGTACTGCTAGAAGCTCTATTTTGTTGTGATAAATAATAGTTTTCAATATGAAATCACGATATTTGTAAATCAAGACGGACAAAATGAGTTGGTGATGTGCTTTAACGGTGTGCGCTGACGAAACAGTTTGGTATATTTGAAAACTGGTATATAAGCAAAAACGTCGGAATCAAAGAGATCTATAAAAAAGTTCGCAACAGCATATATCTAACTTTTATATTTAAGCTACAATAACTGCTTTTATGTTTCAAAAAAATAAGTGGCGCCCTCTGTCGGAATTCGCGTGTACCACTACGATGAATTCCGTTGAGAGCTTCATGCACGCCACACTAGATGTCGCTACAAGTCAGCCGCGCCCCTTGTGAGCAATGAAAGCAATTGTTGGAAGTTTCATGTATAAAACAACGCCTTCCACAGGAGCGAAGCCGCGGGCAATATTTTCTGGGATCCAATATGCAACATTTCAAAGAAAAGCAAGCTGGCCGAAGTATTATGTAAATAAACATAATACTATTTGACGAAAGCACTACGGCACATAAGAGAGGTAATGAAGCATTAAATAGAACTCTATAGGACGTAATAAACAACAATAATTTGATGAGTGGTTTAATAGTATTACTATTATAGCTGGAGATATTCGTCAAACTTTACTAGTCAAACTTATCTTTAAACTTTGCCAAAAGGAATGCGCACTGATGAAATTAAAGGATGCCTAAAAAGGTCCCATTTACGGCCCTTTATAAGAATTATAAATTTAACTGAAAACATGAGAGTGCATCTGAGACATATATCTAGAGGTAGCGTTTCAAAGAGCAAATAAACGCCAAACTACTTAAATATAACAACTAGATTCAAAACTCTACGCGAAGCAAAGACGCGGGTAACAGCTAGTATAAAATAATGTCATTACCATCTTTAATAGTTACTTTCAACTAAGAACAAGTTTTAGTGTATATTATAAAACCATGAAAACAAAATAAATATATTAAAAGGATTAAAAAACACGACTGTCGTTACCAAAAGTGATCTACTCTATTTATAATTATTTTTAGTACGGTTTTTTATTAAAAAAAATTAGTTTATATAATCATCCATAATAATACATATATGTATATATTTTCGGAATGTACAAATCAGACCTTTAATTTGACACTTAACAAGGTATATTTATGTTAATTTATTGACATTTGGAGATTTGTATATTTAGACAACTATTTACTTGATATTTGGATAGGTAAGTTTTGGATGGTATGGAATCCGCAGGTACAGAAATCGGAAAGTGTCGATAGGTTGAGAGCCGAAAGCATTACGTGAATGTTCTACAGCTGAGCCCGCAGCTCTAATATTTGGAAAGTGTCGAGACGCTGAGAGCCGAGAGTTGATGAATCACAACCTTCTGCTCTCGATCCCTAGTCACAGTAGTGATTTCTTCTCGCACTCCTTCTCCCTACGTGGAGCCCATCTCTGGAATACTTTACCCGCGACCCGCACGTATACGGATAGCACCGAGTTTGTTTTGCTTTAAACTCAGGCTCAAAGAACACTTGAATCCAGGCTCATAAACTATTCCCTATCCCCCCCCCCCCCCCCCTATTGCATCGTGTGCGTCATTATAGGTTTACTGTATGTTTTTTTATTAAATTTATGGTTTTTACTGAATTTAAAAGTTTGATTGCCTTTATAATTTAAATATATTAGTTTATCTTATTTTTACCGCATAACATTTTATTCCAATAGGTTAAGGTTAGCTGTAAGATATTGATTTTAGGCATTTTAGCTAACCTTTTTGATTAAGTACAAAAAAACGTTTAATTATTATTATTATTAAATTCTCAGGCTAAGCTCACAGGTATAGAATTTGAAAAGGGTAGAGACGCTGAGATCCGAGTACTGTTGCATCACGTACATATGCTGAGGTTGAGATCATAGGTATAAAAATATATTGTGTCAATACATGGAGGGCCAGGACTCGATGCATTACATGTATATTCTGAGGCTGAGCTCGAAGTTTTAGAATTTGTAAAGTGTCGAGAGCCAAGAACTGGTGCATCACGTGTATATACTATGGCTGAGCTTGCAGTTCTACCATTTGGAAAGTGTAGAGAAGTCAGGCCCAAGAGTCAATGCACCGAGTGTATATTCTGAGAATGAGCTCGCAGGTCTGGAATTTGGAAAGTGTCGAGACGATGAGAGCCGAGAGCTAAAGCACACGTGTGTATTCTGTAGCTGAGCTCGCAGGTATAGGCCAGGAGTCGATGCATTACGTGTATATTCTGAGGCTGAGCTCGCAGTTTTAGAATTTGTAAAATGTCGAGGTGCTGAGAGCCGAGGCCTGATATATCACGTGTGTATTTTAAGGCTGAGCTCGCAGGTCTAGAATTTGGAGGGTGTCGATAAGTCGAAGGCCGAGAGTCAATGCACCAGGTATATATTCTGAGGTTGAGCTCGCAGGTCTAGAATTGGGAAAGTATCCAGAGTTTAAAAGGTTAAGACTTCCTTGTAATAAATAATTATAATTATTTGAGAAGATACACATAATGAACGAGACACATAATTGCATTTATTAATGGTATGCAGCTGTCCAGCTTCGTGTTGTCCGAACTTATCAAATTTAACGAACGTATTGAAGAGTTTAGACGAATTTTAATTAATTGAAAAATCTTTATTGCATATTGGTACTCAAATTTATTTTAGTAGTTTTATTACATATATGTAAGTAAGTAGCAATAACGAGCGTGATAAATGTTTTAACTAACAGAAACCTTTAAAAAGAGAAGGCATTATAAAATCGACGTTCGACCGAAATTTAGACAGCCAGCGTCCTGTCGACCGCTGTCGACCTATAGAGTTGTTAACTACTACGGGCGAAACCGCCACCCCGTGAAGGTATATCGATAAGATCATTATTTTAACCTTGAAGTGAACGCAGACTCAGAATACATCGGGCTGACCTCACGCCCTCACCATCAGATTTGACTGAATGTCTCTGTCCTCCCGTCTGGTTGCAGGTACGAAGTCGCTTGCGCGAATGGATCGCGGACCGTCGCGCCCTTTGTCCGCCTTAAAACGTATCGTTTCAAGAGCAGTTCACATCAGGTCATAAACTACTAACGCTTGTTAGGAATCGTATGAAACCAAGCCATTTCCAGACCTTCCCCGTTATTCGCCGGAATGCACAGAGGAATGGCTAACCGCCCGAGATCTTCCCCAGAGAAATTGATCCCAAGGGAAACAGAGTACTATCCAGGATAGTTCCTCTTCGACGAGGCTACCAGAAAAGGGTTGAACCGTGAGTTGAGCCGATTTAAGGTAACAAGCAGGTCATACTTTATCAGTGGTAACTTGTAAATGGCTCTAAGCTTCCTATTTTTGTTCACTACAAAATTATTGGCTGTAAGTTATCCTTAAGAAAATAAAATAAAATAAATAAAAATAAAATACAGCTCAAGCTGCACGAAATTAGCTGCAATCGCGATCGACCTATGCCGACTGCCGACAATTGCACCTCCTTTCATACCCTCTTCCCCATTCCCCTGACAAATTATTATCACAAGATTTCTGGATCTACCACTGTATATAGCTTCCTCTACAATTGGATATACCAAGAAAGCAAGACTTACAGCCAATACGTAGAGACGTAGTCAGAAGTGCTGCAGCGCTGAATACAAAGTTAATTGTGAGAAAGATTCTCTCGTCTGGCCATAGAGCGCAACGGCGCGCGCGACGCAAAATTATCTGCTACAGACAATGTTGGGCCGGGGAATATTTAGCGTCTCTGTTATCGAGTCTAGAAATTACGAGCGCCTTTGTTCGCTGTTAGCGATGCCATTATCTGAGTGAACAAGCAAGTTGCTTTTGTAAAATACCGCTAAATACACGTTTCCTCTCGGCACTGCGCGGCGGCGCAGCAGCCATTTTAATAAATTCAATATTAGCTTATATAATTAAATAATTAAAAGTGGTAAATCGAATTTTAATTATTTATTTATAAAGCAATTCACAAAAAAATATTTATTTATAAAGCAATTTCATAAAACTTTAAACTAAACTAGCTGGCCCGTGCCCACTTCGTTGGGAGGTAAAACTTTTTACTTGTGATGAAATTATGAGTGTGGTTCGGTTAGTACTGAGTGCTATGATTTATTTCCTGACTGCCAAAAGAAGGGTTATATTTTTACTGCAAATGTATGCATGTATTTGCATGCCAATTTGACTATATTACCGTTATTTGTGAGTGTCGTCTTGTGAGTGTCTTATCTCCTTTTATGCAGTAAAAGGGAATAGTCGATAAATTTACTTATTTCGATTAAAATTCATAATTGTTGATAATATGACCAATAAACGATTTAAATTATTGGACCTAACGATTTAAAATATTTTTTTAATATAAAAAACTACTTTTTGTGACTTAAATATAAAATTTATGCATATGCTGTCGCTGACTTTTTGTAGGCTATACAACTTTTCTCTAGAACTCATCATATATCTCTCATCGTTAAAGCAGCGTTCGTAAGAAACTTTTCATTCGACCGTTTTTTCTCCGACTTACTTTGCAAATCCAACTACGACGAAGAAGTTTTTTTATTTTTCGGATTAATATATAGTCTATGACACTCACAAATAACGTGGCTTTCTACTGGTAAAAGAATTTTCCAAATCGGTTCAGTAGATACAGACATTACTTCCTACAACCTCACAAACTTTACCTCTTTATAATATTAGTATAGATTACAGGAAATGAGACCCTTATAAGATGATGTTTATTGTCCGATATCGCCCAACTAAGCGGCGCTTGTGCTTGGACGGACATTCTATAAACACAGTAGGTACCTATACATTATAAAATATAAAAGTTAAAAAACAAAATCACAAATAAATAAGTAAAAAATATAAAAAGGAATAAATAAAATGATCAAAAATATGGTAGTTTGAAATAATAAATTTAAATAATCATAACCAAATAATAATAATAGGACCATAAAAAAAAGAAATTTAACCAGATATAAAAACCAAAATCCATTTAAAAAAAAAAGAAAGTGAATAAATAGCACTAAAATAAAAATAATAAAAACAATAATGATCGTAGACTCATAATCATAAAATAGTAATCGGGTATAACAATAACTCAAATGCCAAATAACATAGTTTGATCAAGTATAAGGGTAAAAACAGTTACAATAATCGTAATCGTCATAGTTATAAAAATATTCGGAAACAAATACTCTGTTAAATATTTTCAAATAGATTTCTTGTCATTAAGTGTATTACCATCACATAGCAGCCTCTTCTTTAACTCTTTTTTAAAGACTTGCTGACTGGGTGACTCTTTTATACAAACAGGGAGGATGTTATACATTTTCGGCTTAATTTAAGAGAAATGTCATTGACGAAAAGTTGTTCTCATGCACATTCATGTAATCTCCAGCTGCTCTCCTGGTTGTTAATGTTTGTTTCGACTTCGGTGGATTGTTTCCGTACGTAGATGAATTCAAATAATTTTAGCATATACATAATAACCTAACGCTTAAAAAAAAAATAATAAGTAATCAATTACATATCGAGTGGTGCAAAATATTGATATATTTGAATGCACTTGCTCCTACCTAGATATAAAGCAATACCTTGACATGGATTAACCTTAATTACAAATACCTCGAAATTACAAAAAAAACTCCACGAAATGTCAGACTTCACATCAGACTATTGGAAGCGACAACATATCAACAACAATTATATTTTAAAAACATACCTAGCATGATAGTTTTTTAAATGCAATATTGTTAAAATGATAATTATCCAAATAAATGAATGCCGGGAAATTATTAAATACATAAAATAGATTTAATGAAATACTTGTCTTGGGTATATATGTGTAATCGTATATGTATACGAAATACTTGTATTATTAACTTAAGTATAGCTTAGCTGGTAGACATTGCCTCAAGGCATAAAAGCTCCTTTTTATAATACGGTTTATTAGGTCCACCGCTATGTATCATGCATAAATAACCTGTAATGGAATATAAGGAACCGAATTTCAACCACTTCTGATTGTCGTATCAATATGAAACTTGATATATATGACGATAAAATAATATGGTACGGTATAGTATTATAAGCACCCCACACTTTTACACTCAAATAATATAGTTAATTAGAAACATGGCTTACATTAAGTCCGTTATGGGGTAAATAGTGAGAACAGATTAATTAATTATTTTTTCCTTTTTAGTTATTTACTTATAAAAATTATTTATAAAGCTATTTACTTAACCCTTCGGCTACGTAACGATCAAATTTGGTTGCACATCAGAACACCGTTGACTACGTAACGACCAATATTGGCAGCTTCCTCCCGGAGCGCACAGTAATATTATTTTCTAATTCGAACGCATCCTAAAATCCATACCAAATATCTCATTATTACCACAGATATATAGACGGCCGCTAGAATAATTTAATTTCTCGCGCAACATTTCACGAATATTTCTGGTAAAATTCCATTGTAAAACATCTTTTTTTTTTTCGAGAAATCATCAAAATTATTATTGATTTTTATGAGCATTTTATCTAAATGTTTTTTTTATGTAAATAAGCAATTCGAAATATTACCTTTGATAGAGAATCTGATAAAGATCACGACAGTATTTACAATTTCTCAATAGGGTTCCGTAGTTTTCCGTAAGACAAGAACAAGTTAGAAATGCCGAGTTTTTTTTTTTCACTTTTTCGACCTCATATTTTTTCTCATACTCTCATTGGCATGCCGCGGTATGATATGAAATTATGCCGCTACTCGAAGGGTTAAATAGCTATTTACTTATAAAAGTGTGTTTTTTAGTTTTTTCATCTAATGTTTTACATTGAAATTAAAGGTAATATTATAATTATTACTATTATTTTTATTGCGTTTTCAGAATGATCAATTATATAAGTTAGAATAAAAATAAGGCAAATGAAAATAAAATATCAAATCTAGCTTATGCCTTCGTTGAAATAAAATTTAAAATAAAATTTATATTATTAAAAAATATTATAACAAAAAAAGCATTATAGTTACTATGTACTAAGATAACTTTCTATAATTTGACAAATATGTAACATACATTATTATTCAATGTGGAAGGTGGATTCAGCATATTAAATTTCATTTGTACTGCGTTCTTGAGTTTATATTTTAATGATTTATCAATTTATTATTGAAGTGTAACTGAGGTATGTAAATGAATATAATCTTCTAAAAACAGATAAATTTATCTCATTGTTTATTTTTCTGGGTTTGTTTTTATTTACAGGTGAACATTAATTCATCTACGCCTACAATTCACCTCCTTAATAATTTTATAAGCTCGTATTGGAAATGTCTGCACTACTTATATAATCACGAATAATCATGAAAACTGAAAAACACATACGAATAACGTGCAAAATGCAAAAAAGTGACTTTTGTTACAGTCTTACCTATATGCGTTGCAATGTTTGACAATGTATCAATGGGTGTGTTTAAATCGCAATTTTTGGATAGTAAAATATATTTTATATTTTGTTTGGTCATTTTGTTATTTCACCTGTTATTTGTTATTTGTCTTTGTCTCCATTTTGTTATTTGTTATTTGTCACCATTTTGTTATTTGTCCGCTCGGGGCGCGAGCGGACAAATAACAACACAACACCTGTTATTTGTTATTTGTCCATTTTGTTATTTGTCCATTTTGTTATTTGACCATTTTGTTATTTGTCTTCTTCTTAGACCCTGTCCCATTTACTTGGGGTCGGCCTTCCTTGTCCTTCTCCCCCACTGAGCACGATCTTGTGCTGCGTCTGCGTCGAGTTGATCTTCTCTCAGGTCTTTATCAACCGTCGTCAACCAGGTATCGGATGGTCTTCCAAGAGCACGTTTCGTCGTTGGCAGGTCTAGCGCAAACTTCACCATGTGATCATCTGGGCGTCGCTGGACGTGACAGTACCGCCGTAAGAGTCTTTCTTTGACTTTATCAATTATCGGAGCGACTTTAATACTTTCCCTTATGTACTAATTTCGGATTTGTCTAATAGTGTGACACCCGCTGACCAGCGTAGCATGCGCATTTTTTATTTTATGTAGTTTATTAAGATGCTGTTTGTTAGTCTCCCAACATTCTAATCCATACAAGACAGCAGGTCTAATGGCTGTCTTATACATTTGCCCTTTTATTGATAGGGGCATTTTTCTGTATCACGTAACGCCTGTTAATTGTCTCCAATATTTATTATTTTCTCTCCACAATTTAGTTATTTCATCTATCTAAGAAATATAAAAGATTTAGAAGTAAATGATCCGTGTGTGTTCCTTCCCTCGAAATAATGTAGTTTGATGTTTGGACAATGTTAGAGGATAAAGGGGACGGAAAATGTGATATTTCTGGGTTTCAGCGCTACATTTATTATATACCTATGTGCTAATATCTCACATCCGTTTGGGATTTAAAGTTAGTAACAGGCTTTTCCGGATTCAGCCAAGCCGAAATAGAGAAGCCAAGCCGAAATAGAGAACCGTCCAGGAGCGCCAGGGGTTTGATTCCCAGGGGAAACTGACCGCGGCCAAAGTCCTACCCAGGTGCGTGGAGGCCGTCAGATGGGTGTTGACGTCCTGGCGCTCCTGGACGGTCTGCGCACCGTGCGGCGCAAGCCAATCGATGGTGTACTCTGACTAACAACTTGCGGTGTCAACTACAATGGGCGAGCCCGTCACCACAGGACGTTTTAACGATTTTCTCGTTCTATCGCCCTGCAGTGAACGTAGAAGACTTTGGACAGAACAAATCCAACGTCCAGCTACGTCACAACCCGCAAGAAGCCAACGCCTTACCGCGAGATAGCCAGTGTTACCTGGCGGGCCGACACTCGCGCCCTTGCTTCCAATTGTGACCAGATTTCTCCGGTCTCTCGACTCAGACCAGACTCTGACTAACAGTCGGGGGAGTCTGGGAACTGTATTGTTTCCTATAGAGCGGGGGTGGTTGCGTACCTTATGGCGACTGCTCTTGAAATGACCATTGGCCATCCGATCCCGGTTCAGAGCCGGGCAAAGGACGCCTTGGTCCGCGATAGATTCGGTATACTCCGTTTCACCGCTTCGTAAGGGAGAGGCCCGCGCAAGCGACCTCGAACTCGGAACCAATCGAGAGACCGGAGAAATCTGGTAACAATTGGAAGTAAGGGCGCGAGTTTCTCAAGCCGCCGGGAAGTCATTCCTGGCTTTCTCGCGGTAAGGAGTTGGTCTCTTACGGGTTGTGGCGTAACTAGACGTCGGATTTGTTATGTCCAAAGTCTTCTACGCTCACTGCAGGACGATAGAACGACTAATCATTAAAACGTTCTGTGGTGACGGGCTCGCCCGTTGTAGTTGACAACTCAATACGTCAATTGGGCAGGCCAGATGACATAGATTTTTGGCCTTCACCACCCAAGCTGCAAGGAACCTTTAGAAACTTTCATGGACAGTGGCGATGTTCTCGGCCGATCTGGCGTTCCTTTAACATACGTCTTTTGGCTGCTTTTTACCCGAACAATTCGTCTTAAATTTGGCTACCAAACGTTGGAAAGTCGACTTTGAAGGGCCATCTCGTCTGCCGTCAAATAGGCGCAACGTGCGCAACGTTTACACTAACGAATACTTATTTTGATAATAGAGTTTTATCATTTGGACGTGTTGCTTAATAGTGTTACTTGGCATCAGTGACTGAATAATAAACAACAGATTTGACATACTCCGCCATAACAACATAGCCGCTCCAGATTGGCAACATCGACTTGCCCTTATTGGCAAACCCTTTATAAAGATAAATACCGCCTTGTTCAATGATTAACCTATATTTATATTCGTCTGTTTTAGTAGGTGCTGTCATTACTTAATACCTCTCAAAATTGAGCATACATTGCTACGCGCGCAAACAAAACCAACAGATTAAGGAGGTGCTAAATATGTATAAAGTTACCAAAGTTCACCGAGGCGGCGGTATTTCGCACATTTAAATCCAAAATTTACTGCTCGGGGCGCGATCCCGTCGGGCACAGCACCCCCGAAATAAGTCGCAAATGCCACCAAATGAGGGCAATGAGCACAACATCTTAATCACACTTATGCAAACCCCATTCGTTTGGTTGTACTGTACATTATTTGTTTGTTTTGTTTGGTTGTTTATAGCCGAGAGTGCGATGTGAGAGTTATTAAGTCTGACGTATGATTCCTCCATCAGTGGTAAGGTGCTAGCTAGGGTTGAGAAGGTAAAGCATCTAGGAATTCTCTTTGATTTTTAGCTTACATTTAAGGAGCACCTCACTGATTTGTCCAAGTCCTCTTTTTAGCTACTAGGTGTTGTTATTTGCAACCTAAAGCATTATAACAATGTACGGATTATGCATACATTATATAATTCACGCGTCCCTGCGAATAGGTCTTAACCATTCCTATTTGAGTTAACCATTTTTGGTTAGACGCTTACAAATGCTAAAATTGTATCTAACCAATATTGGTTAGGGCGCTCCGCGCTGCGTAAAATGCCAACTTTTTAAATATTTATTCATTATTATCTTAATTGTTTGACGAGATAAGGTTATAATATTATAAATTTCAAATTTCAATGCGATCATTATACAGTTATTCTTTTTACTATCCGTATAGTAGTTTAAAAGTTATGGTCGTTTTTCTCAAGGCCATCGACTTCACGCGCAAAACTGTCCCGGGCAGAAGTGACGACTAAATTTTTACCCCGCGATAGGAGGGGTTAAGATGAACATGGACAAGACAAAGGTAATGGCGAAAACCGATCTCACACCGAATCCCATTTCATTGAATGGACAACCGCTCGGCTGGAGCAGGTACAGGAGTACACATACCTAGGACAGGTGATAAAGCTCGGCCGGGACTCGATGATGGCAGAGATAAAGCGAAGAAAACAATTGGGATGGGCAGCCTTCGGGAAGCTGAGCTTCGTGCTGAAGTCCAGAATTCCCCAGTCGCTCAAGACAAAGGTGTATAATCAGTGCGTGTTACCGGCTATGACGTATGCTTGTAAGACATGGACACTGACTGCTGGGATAATCCACGAGTAGGGTGGTGCAGCGTAACATGGAGCGAGTCATGCTCGGCATATCGTTGCATGATCGAGTCCGAAACGAGCTCATCAGACAGCGCACGAAGATGGTCGACGTGGGTCAAAGAGTGGCCAAGCTGAAATGGGCTTGGTCCAGCCACGTGGCCCGACGACACGACGAACGGTGGAGCAAGCGCGTTTTGGAGTGGAGACCCCGGCAAGGCAGAAGAAGTGTGGGCAGACCACCCATGGCATGATGGTCCGATGACATTAAGGAGACAGCTGGACCAGTCTGGATGAGGGAAACGGACAACCGATCCGGATGGAGAGTGATTGGAGAGGCGTATGCCCAACGGAGGGCGAATGCGCGTTGATGATGAAGAAGAAGAAGAATTTAATTCAATTGTGAAAAGTAGATGGGAAGATAGAAAAAGTCAGGACAGTGCATTCCTACATGATCTCTGATATTTCTTACTAAAAATATAAATTTTCATGCTTAATTTCCAAAATAGCCTCTGTTATTATAACCTTAATGACCATGCGAAATCCCATCGCTGTACGTTAAGCCGTTATCAAGTTATCGTGCACACAGATGGTCAGACAGATAAACACCCATACAAAGTTTTAAACGATCCATTGAGAGTAATAGGCTTCTTAAAACTTTGCTTTTCTCAGCCAAACTAAATAGCCCAAAGATCAATAGCAATTTTTAATATTTTATTTTAATATTACGATAAATTTTATATAACTTCCAAGTCGTAGCCATTCACTTGTTTACCCCGATTTCTTTATTACAAATTTAACTACATACCTACGGGATAGTCGGGAGCTTTATCACTGCCTTGAAACGGGCTGCTTAAGAGGCCTTATAAAGTCAGTTGCGCATGTTTTAAGCCGATACTTCACATTTTAGTCTCGTATAACTACCCTCAAAATATAATATAAAGAGTAGACTTTATTTCTGACATCTTACCCCGACACATAAATAATAGTTTAAAAAATCCATAGATAATAGGTTGTTAGTATAAACACATTTTTAAAAACAAGCTTTTATTAAAGAGCTCTGTCCGAGCCGACCTTGGGTGCAGCAGCCATGAATGAATGATAATTGAATGCGTATACAAAATTTCGTTTCTGTGCTGTTGACCGTTGAGGATATACCCTCGTTGCAGCAGCCCTGTCACGGCGAAACTTAGTACGGGCTATCATAATTGGACGCGTATACAAAAACTCGTTTCTGTGCTGTTGACCGTTGAGGAGTTCCCTGGTCAGGAGCCAGCCCTGGCTGCAGCAGCCATGTCATGATGAAATTTAGAACGGGTTATCATAATTGAATGCGTATACAAAATTGTGTCTGTGCTGTTTACCTTGGAAGAGTATCCTAGTCGGGAGTTGATCTTGGTTGTAAAATGCGGTCGTGCTCACCACAAAAGTGCATTGTGATCGGAACCGAACCAATGTGTACAATTTTAATTTCATAGGATAAGAGGAAGTGGTCCTAATTCAGCTCCCAAAATTAAATACAAGCTTGTAAAAATCACGATTTCAATTTTTATTTTTTTCCCATTTTCTTTCATTATGTCTCGCTTTTATATACCTAAAAAATTATATACCTAAATAATCGATTGAGGAATTGATCAGTAATTTTTATATAATATAGATTATTCTTGGATTATTAGCTAATTTTTGTAAATTAGCGGTGCCCGTCACCGGGAGTAATCAAAACTGCGCGATAACTGCAGGTTTAAGGAAGTAGTTAGGGATATATCAATATTTAAAAATACGGTAGAAATATCAAATCACTTCACTAACTCAAGGAACAGCTTACCATTTCCTATACACTAACCTCGGTTTTTTCGCAGAGATCCTAGTTACGTGTAAATGTCCTTCATTAAAAAATGGCGAAAAATCTAAAAGACTTCATATATAGGGAATATGTATTATACCATTATGAATAAGATAATATCGAATTTACCGCGTGAAGCTTGAACCACCCGACGATTCTGTAATGTTCCTATCCGTAGAGGCTCGTAATATGAAATCGAAAACCATGGTGGTCGTTTGACATTATAAATAAATAAAAACGAATTTAACGCGTAGATTTCGTAGAACCTGACCCTTGAAATTATCACGATATGCACATACAATCCGATATAGACGAAACTCAGATACCGAGCAGATCACGAGCATTCATACCATACGTCAAAGGTGTGACAGGCTGAGATCCACAGAAATTCATCTAATTCGAGGTAAATCTGATAACTCTAGCTTACTAGCTAAGGTGGAGCTTTTTGCACCTAATAATTATCTCCGTCTTATATCGCCTTTTCACCATATTTTCGCGGAGTCGTTCACTTGCGCTAACTTTGCTAGGTGGAACTTGTTAGCGCTTGCTTTGAGGCTCGTAAATGAAATTCACCGAATGGCACCAGATTTTGTTATTTTTACCGCCAACCCTCATTCGTTTAAATTACAGGCAATTAATTAATTGTTCGTTTTGTTGGTTAGTAAAAAGCGAAAAAAAATAGATCTTCTAAAATAACGGCAATTTTAAATAAAACGAGAATGGTTTAAAGAATAGCACAAAATAATCTTTCACTTTGAGTAACAATTCTCAAATGTATCGCGACAACGTTAATGCATAATTACGCAACTTTCGGTGGTTCCAGGGCTCGTTAGGCAGGCCCAGACCCAATTAAATAATATTATTATTATATTAAATGCTCCACTTATCCCTAATGAATTGGGATCACATTATAATGATATTCAAAATAATTGCACACATGAGGAGCCTCTCGGTACGTCCGAAACGAGAGTCTGTATAGTCACTGGAGTAATACCTGAAACGCAATTCGTGCGTTATGTACTGAAGGGCTGACACCTCGCCGCACGAGTACATTCGTCAGCTTACTTCGCTGTGTACCAGGCCGTCAGAAGTCCGGAAGCTGTACCCGCGCAGTCTGCAGATTAACAGACCACCAGCGCGGTATCGCAGCGCAGTAGTCATGGCCAAAGGACATGCTATGTACGCCTATATAATCTATAACTTGCGAACCTGTTACCTCAGGAAGTTTTAACGATATTTGATCGTTCTGTCTCCCGTGAGGTAAGGGTGGAAAACTTAGGACGAAAACAATCAACTGTTTGGTTATATGTTGGGAGTGTCTGATAATAAAATCAATTTAAACTGTACAACCATAAAAATATTATCGAAGACTATCGCGGTTGTTTGACATTATAAATAGGATAGAAAACGAATTTACCGCGTGAAATTTGTAGGACCCGACGTTTCGGTGACGTTGCAGCCGCCGTTGTCTAGGGTAGACTGAAGAGCTGTCAGTCCGTTGTTTTGCGGGTAGGCCGCAAACCGCTGCCGCCACTACGTAGGTTATAACGGTGGTGGGGGGCCGGGCTCTGAGCGCGGGAATTTTTAAAATTGTAATACCACTGCAAACCCCGGGTGTGTATAAAGTCGAATGCAGCTGCGGTCTAGCCTACGTTGGACAAACGAAACGGCCCATAGCCACGCGACTGACAGAACACATCAAAGCTGTTAAAAACGTTCAGCGAGAAAAATCGGCGATCTGCGAACATATATTGGATAGCGGAAGTAACCACTGGATGCAGTTTCAAAATCCCATTGTTCTATCCAAGGAACAATTCTACTTTCCTCGCATGATCCGGGAAGCCATTGAAATAAGAAGAACTCCGAACTTCAATAGAGACGACGGCTACAAACTCTCTTCTACGTGGAACCCTCTTCTTAAAATGTTCCCGCCGCCGAACGCCGAACGCAAAGACGTAAAACAGGATACAGTGAGTGTTGTGTGCAAGACGCGGATTTTAAAAATTCCCGCGCTCAGAGCCCGGCCCCCCACCACCGTTATAACCTACGTAGTGGCGGCAGCGGTTTGCGGCCTACCCGCAAAACAACGGACTGACAGCTCTTCAGTCTACCCTAGACAACGGCGGCTGCAACGTCACCGAAACGTCGGGTCCTACAAATTTCACGCGGTAAATTCGTTTTCTATCCTATTTATAACCATAAAAATATTATATTTTGACGTAAATAATCAAGCGGAGCGAAATAACAAAATAACGTGGTTTCACTGTGACTTCATACGAGCGAATGCCGGACGCCGCCGAGTACGTCTCCGTCGCGGCGCCGTCCGCGGCCGCTCGTCGCAGGCGCAGGGGCAGCGCGCGCGGGGGACGAGGATCTGGTAGCTCCACTGCTTTTCATTAATTAATAATTTAATTTATTTAAGTGAATTGACGCACCATAAACTGTCTAGTTACGTCACTTGCCCGTAAAAAAGCCAACGCCTTACCGCGAGATAACCAGGTTAATCAACCAGAGGACCGACACTCGCGCCCTTACTTATTGTTACAGCCAGATTCTCCGATCTCCCGACTGTTTTTGAGTTCGAGTTCCCTTGCGCAGTACTCTTCCTATTGGGTAGCCGAATGGTCGTGTTAAGAGCGGCTGCCACAAGGTAAACAACCGCCCCCGCTCTATAGGAAATAAAGCCGTTTCCAGACTCCCCGGCTATCAGTCGGAATACACAGTCGATTGGCGAACGCGGCACTGTGCTAAAACCGTCCAGGAGCGCCCGAACTACGATTCCCAAGGGAACTAGCCCGTAGGCACAAAGTCCTACTCGATCTCGCACTTCTGTTGACCTGTTGACCTGTGAGTTTGGCCGACCTTAACACATGGGTTATAATGTTAGAATTGTTAGATTTAAATACACTAGTTGGATTTTAAAATATTTGAAAATTAATGCGTTAGTTTGCGTCAAATGCGTTAGTTTGCGAGTCAACAAACATACAGATCATTTTCAGTAACCCGAATTATTTAGCTAAGAACAAGATACAGTTAATCCTCTGCCACAATAATATCTTACTTGTTACGGCCATTAACCTCGCCTTCTACATCAAATCAGGCATGACAACTATAGAAATTGATACAAAGACATTTGCACAACAGAATCAGCTGAGCAATACACTCACAAATAAATATCAAAATAGCTGATATTTAATACTCGCTACAAAGGGATGGTTATTATCGCTTTGTTTGCGTTGTTAAGCGCCGTGAGGGAAAACGACAATTGAATTGAGAAATACGAGACTTGAGAATAAGAGTTAGGAATAAGCAACCAGATTCTGTCATATTATACCTATCACATACTTGAGTAAATCCATCCACTTAATAGTCTATTCCAGCGGTTACCTATCCTTTCCTTAGGTAGACACCTTGCAGGTTGGTAATTTATTGATGGAACATAGCAAGGAAGGAGGACCGGCAGAGGTGAAAGGGGGGGGGGGGGGGGGGGGGGGGGGTGGGGGGAGGGCGGCGCTAAACGGGGCAAGCTAAACGTTGCAGAATTAGTTGAATATCGAATTCATCGCTTTTATGATGTTTAGGTACATCTGAAATATTGTGTATTTTGAAATAGAATTAATTAATTTATACGACGTATTTACATTGCGTGCATATGTTGACTGTCAAAAATTAATAGTGATACAATAAACCATTGCTTGCAGTTTCCTAATCCAATGGTGCTCTCTAAAGAACAATTCTATTTACCGCGAATGATTAGGAAAGCAATCAAAATCAGAAGAAGGCAAACTTCAATCTAGATGGTTGTTTCAAATATTTCCCCACATGTAATCTTCTAATAAAGAAGTTCTCATCACCGACTCCTAATAACAGGAATGTTAGGCAGGACACAGTGGGTTATGTGTGCCCACGGGCACACATAACTCACGGGTCAACACCCATCCGATGGCCTCCACGCATGGGGTGCGAACCTCAACTTAAGCGGTTCGGATCAACTAACGAAAACGGATCAAATAAAAACTGATTTTTAGGCACGCCTGATCAACTAAATGATAGAAAGGATAACTATATATATATATATATATATATATATATATATATATATATATATATATATATATATATATACATATATATATATATATTTATATATATATATATATATATATATATATATATATATATATATATATATATATATATATATATATATTATATATATATATATATATATATATATATATATATATATATATATATATATATATATATATATATATATATATATATATATATATATATATATATATATATATATATATATATATATATATATATATATATATATATATATATATATATATATATATATATATATATATATATATATATATATATATATATATATAATATATATATATATATATTATATATATATATATATATATATATATATATATATATATATATATATATATATATTTATATATATATATATATATATATATATATATATATATATATATATATATATATATATATATATATATATATATATATATATATATATATATATATATATATATATATATATATATATATATATATATATATAATATATATATATATATATATATAAATATATATATATATATATATATTATATATATATATATATATTATATTTTCAAATTGAAATTATGTATTAATACTAAATAAATTAACGTATAAAATAAATGAAAGGAGACTTATGTGGTCTGTGTAGACCAGGAGCGACTCCACGCCTTTTTTTCTTCTCTATTCTTTCAGTGTTGGTCAATAATCCCTGCTGTGGTATTAGAAGTCTGGCCAACCGGACTTCTTCCTGCCTCATACAGTGGTGACACAAGTGAAATTCGAGAATCTATGCTGGAAAGGAATAGGCGATTAGTATATCTAAAAACTAATGATTAATGAAAAATGTTGGTTCTATATTTCGGTGTAAACCGTTGTCAAGATAAATGACATTTCTGAAATCGAACAATTCCTTGAAAATTTAAATTCAAGAAATCGAACCAATAGAAATGATTAATAATATTTTACACGATCCAGCTAAAGTATATCATAACCGACCGT
>OX155950.1:37948358-37950858 GCA_944548615.1 Micropterix aruncella
AAATTTCTGAAAATTGACATTGAGCGCTCTTTCCCCGTAACCCTTTAATTAAATTCTCACAAACTAAATAATTTACAACATAGAGGCAACACCTCAATTATCGAAATGGATAACTGAGTTAAAGCTAATAAAATGTCCCTAAACAAAAATAAAACGGTAATTATAACCTTCTCTAATAAAGTAATATGACTTAGAAATAGCCACATATAATAAATTTTTAGGGAATAATATTAATGAGAAAATGTCTTTGAAAGTGCATAATGATCGTCTGAAAGTATTCAGTATTCAGTATTCAATTTATTTATTCAGAATATACAATAAAAGCATGAATTATGAATTAAAGCTAATTATCGCATATTAGAATTCGTCAGTGTATATGTAGATATAAAACTATTAAAGCATAAATATTAATTCGACAATAGCGTTGACTAAAGCCGGCTTTACCCGCAGACAAATAAAATAAAAAATAAAAAAATAGAGCTGAATCCATGTACATGAGTATATATATAAAATAGATAATTATTATAAGAAAATTAATAGTCATCAAGCACTTTATACAAAAAATAATCACACAATAGGAGGTATGAAAACAAAATTGGAAAAAAACAACGTATGTATATGATCAGGTATGTTACATTACACATTGTAATCTACATATTAAATATTAAATTCATAATATTATAATTAAATAATAAAAACTAAAATGAGGTACCTGAAAGTTACATATTAATGTTATTCCCATTTGAAAGAATTGGCATGCTCAAAAAAATCACCCAGCTTATAGAAAGCATGTGTGGATTGCAGCTTTTGTTTCATAAATCTTTTAAACGCCTTTGTTTCCATCTTTCTTGTGGAGAGTGGTAGCTGGTTAAAGAGCTTATAGCTCAAATATCCAAAGGACTTTTGTGTCTGCGTAAGGCGTACTTTAGGCAGGATAACGTCATCACGTCTGCGTGTATTGTGGGAGTGCATATGCCCGTTTACCTCTTGTTCGTTAATATTTGATTTAGCATATAGTAGACATTGTAAAATATAATAATATTCAGACGTAAAAGTCAGTATTTTGTACTTAAGAAAATATGGTTCGCAGTGCTTGTCACGGGATACACCTGCAATTGCTCTCAATGCACTTTTCTGTAAAATGAAAACCCTAGAACTGTCTGTGGCATTCCCCCATATCAGTATACCATAAGTCATTTTAGAATGGAAACAGGCATGATACGCAGTTATTGCAGCGATTTCACCAGCTAAGAATTTAATATGTTTTATTGCATATATTGCCGAAGAAAGCGCACTACATAGTTCATTAATATGGACGTTCCAGCTAAGATGATGATCGATCATGATACCTAGCAACTTTGTCGATTTGCCTAATTCTAGAGTACTGTTGTTTAGAGTTATATTGAATGGTATAGCAGACGATTTATATTTTGAGGAGAAGTGCATAGTTACGGTTTTTTTTGCATTAAGCAAGAGATTATTCTCTGTGAACCATGAACTTGCTAGGTTTAACGCATGATTGGCATTGGTCATTAGGTCGTTAAGATTGTTATCGTGAAACAGGAAACTTGTATCATCCGCATAGAGCAAGGTTTTGGTGTAGGCGGGCAAGCAATTGCCTATATCATTAATGAAAAATAAAAATAATAATGGACCAAGAATCGATCCCTGGGGAACTCCGCAGGATATCGGTTGAGGTGTAGATGTAAATCCATATATTTCTACTACCTGTGACCTGCCTATTAAGTAGGATTTCATCATGTTATTGGCTTTGCCCCGAATCCCATAACTGTTTAATTTATTGAGCAGTATTTCGTGGTCAACCGAATCAAACGCTTTGGACAGATCACAAAAAACTCAAATCAAAGCTATCGTCCGCTTGTGACGCGATTTGCAAACTAAGGAACATCGTTGAAGAAAAAGAAGTTTTAAATGCATATTACCTACTCGCTCGTGTAGTCTCACCTGTGCTATGGCATTCTTCTATGGGCCAATGCCGTGAATATAAAAGATATTTTATTTTGCAAAAACGGACAGCGAGAGCCATTAGGAGTTTAAATAAAAGAGAATCGCGCAAACCTTTATTTATAGAATAGAAAATACTTTGTTTATTTGTAAATTCTATAAGAAATAGCAAGCATTGTCACGACGTGGAAATCTTGGGAATCACATTTCCACGCGTGGAAACGCCATAAGTAAATATTCGATTTTACTCGATATAAATCGATACGAATAAGGTTCTATCGAAACGTCAAACGTCTGACAGCTGACAGTTCCCTTCTTCTGTTTTTTCTTTTAAAGCCACGAGAATAAGCGTTTTCGCCAAAACAACGGTAGCGTAAAAATAAACCCACCATTGTCTTGGATAATTACATTTAATTAATTAAAAAGGAAATAAAACAAATAAAAATATTCGTATGATAGAGAATTATAATATACTACGTTAGTAAAGCGCTATAAATCTAAGAATTATTCCACACATTTCACTAAATTAATATTT
>OX155950.1:37955858-38141725 GCA_944548615.1 Micropterix aruncella
GGCACTTTATTATTTTAACCTTAAAACATTGATCAAAAGTTAAATTACAAATTTCAAATTACAGTCATTCCAATAATAACAAAGCAAGGAATTTAAATTCACTCCAAAATGTTATCCCAACAGTTTCCCAAGAAAGTACACTTTTCTTACCGACGCAAACCCCAATTGCTAACAATATATTACCATTAGTATCAGATTCCGTACCGATGCATGCTACGTCAGCAAACCAAATTAATAACAATATAATACCACCAGTATCAGATACAAATAATATACAAGTTCCATTTGCTAGAGAAAAAAATGCTGTCAAAAACTTATCATCCAAAGTAATTAACCACAATGAATATTTAGTATTATCTAAAGGTCTAAACTTCACACCGACTCAAAACGTGAACCATTTTAGTTTTGGTAATGATATTGTTAAATTTTGTCGTAATTTAAGATGGCGTGAATTTTGGCATTCAAATCAAAATAATAACAATAATAATAATAATACTAAATTACACAATGCACTAACTCCATTTCGTCCATACTCTAATAAAGAACCCCCTACATTACCAAAAAATCATCCGGTAGAAATTTTTATTACAATTTTATTAAACAAAGTAACACAACCATCTTTTCTAAATAACCTCAACCCAACATCAAACTTATCAGTGGATGAACGTGCAGCTCTTGACAGTCTTAGCCAGGATACCAGCATCGTCATTTTGCCGGCTGATAAAGGTTCCACTACTGTCATACTTAACAAAACTGACTATGTGACTGAAGGCTTGAGGCAACTTAGGGATGAAACATTCTATAAAAAACTATCCAGGGATCCAAACAAAAATTTTGCAGTAAAAATAAAAAAATACATTGAACAAAATAAATCAAATGAAAAATTATCAGAAGAATATGTCAAAACTTTAATTCCAGATCCTATTCGAACTCCAAATTTTTACTTATTACCAAAAATTCACAAGCCCAATAATCCTGGACGACCTATAGTCGCAAGCTTTAACTCTCCGACAGAAAGAATTTCGGCTTTTGTAGATTATTTTTTACAACCATTTGTTAAAAATCTAAATTCTCATGTTAAAGACAGCTATCATTTTATTGATATTTTAAAAAATACTGTAATTCCAAAGTCAGATGACCTATTGTTTGTTACTATTGACGCCACATCTCTGTATACTAATATTCCACATAATTTAGGATTGGAAGCCATTTCTCATTTTCTCGATGATAGACCTCATCCTCAAATACCATCTACAGATTTTCTTTGCAAATTAGCGGAATTTGTCTTGACGTGTAATGCTTTTACTTTTGAAGATGAATTTTATCTTCAAATTAAAGGAACTGCTATGGGCACTAGAATGGCACCTTCGTATGCTAACCTTTTTATGGGTTTATTAGAGCAAAATTTTCTTAAAACACAAAATTTAAAACCCATTTTATGGTATAGGTTTATTGACGACATAATAATGATTTGGCCACACGGACAAGTTACGTTAACAGCCTTTCTTGACGACCTAAATAATTTTGGACCTTTAAATTTCACTCATACAGTTTCTAAATCACAAATTACTTTCTTAGATGTTGATTTGATCATTTCCGATGGTATAATTAAAACGGCAATACATATTAAACCTACAAATCAGGAACAGTATCTACACTTTGATAGCTGTCATCCATTTCATACTAAAAGATCCATTCCCTATTCAATTTCCATTCGCGGACACCGTTTGGTTAACAACAAGGAAAATTTAGATAAATATCTCATTAACCTGAAAAAATCTCTTCTGGAAAGAAATTATCCTGCTCCTCTATTAGAAAAACATATTCTAAATTCTGAAGTAAAATATACACCAAGCCCAAAAATATCTTCAAATTTAAATAGAATGTTTCTCAGCACCACTTATTTTCCCGGAGCCGAGAAACTGCGAGATATATTAGCTGATTTATTTCCTATTATTTCTAATGATGCGTCCACCAAAGATCTCTTAGATTTACCACCAATTTTATCTTTCCGCAGACCACCTAATATTAGATCAATATTAAACAAAACAAAAAATAAACAAAATTTCTCTGTTGGTAATAATAACTTGGGTCTTCAACCTTGTGGTCGTCCACGTTGTAAAACTTGTCCTCTGTTAGATCAAAGTCCTTTTTTTTCCAGTCCAAATACTACTAATAAATACAGGGTTCCCTTTCATTGCAGTTGTTATTCAAAAAATATAGTGTATCAGCTTCTGTGTAACACTTGCAGTGCTTTTTATATCGGCGAAACAACCACACCACTTAATATTAGACTAAATAATCATAGGGCCAGTGTAGGAAATGAAAGCCAGCTCCCAATATCTTTGCATGCCAGGGCACATAATTTAACTTTTGATCAATGTTTTAAGGTTAAAATAATAAAGTGCCTTGGTGATAATGCAAAAGAAAGGGATGTCAAATCTTGGGAAATGGCTTTTATTTATATTTTAGGCGCTTGCAAAGGTTCGGGTCTCAATAGACAAAATTAATGTGGTTTATTCAATCAGGTTTAATACTCGTCAACTGTTTTTTATTTTTTATTTACAATCATTCATTAAAAATAATATTTTTCACGGTCGGTTATGATATACTTTAGCTGGATCGTGTAAAATATTATTAATCATTTCTATTGGTTCGATTTCTTGAATTTAAATTTTCAAGGAATTGTTCGATTTCAGAAATGTCATTTATCTTGACAACGGTTTACACCGAAATATAGAACGAACATTTTTCATTAATCATTAGTTTTTAGATATACTAATCGCCTATTCCTTTCCAGCATAGATTCTCGACTTTCACTTGTGTCACCACTGTATGAGGCAGGAAGAAGTCCGGTTGGCCAGACTTCTAATACCACAGCAGGGATTATTGACCAACACTGAAAGAATAGAGAAGAAAAAAAGGCGTGGAGTCGCTCCTGGTCTACACAGACCAGATAAGTCTCCTTTCATTTATTTTATACGTTAATTTATTTAGTATTAATACATAATTTCAATTTAAAATAATAATTTACACTTATACTAATCAAATATTAATATATATATATATATATATATATATATATATATATATATATATATATATATATATATATATATATATATATATATATATATATATATATATATATATATATATATATATATATATATATATATATATATATATATATATATATATATATATATATATATATATATATCTCATCATCATCATCATCATCATCATTTATTCATTCCATAAAAGCATTTCACAATACTGAGGAACATGTCAAATTTTACAATCATAATTTACTGGATGATAAAACCGCTTTGATTAATTAAAAGGAAAAAAAATAATTGTAATCAGAGGTGATTACTTAAAAATAGTCAAATTTACAAAATAATCAATAATCAAACTAATAATAATCAATACCATAAAAAGAAAAATTCTGAAACATGCGTAATTAAAAACAATGTCAATAAAATCTAAAACTTAGTTCGAAAGTATAGTCATAATATGGTTATTTATAATCAAGCAATTGTGGACGCCATATCATAAAAGTCGTCCAGTTTGTAAAGGGCATGTTTGACTAACTGATTTTTCAAGCAGATTTTATATGCTGCCATCTCAAGTCTTTTCGTCGATGATGGCAAAGCATTGAACAATTTAAAACTAATATATAAAAATGTTTTTTGATATTTAGTCAAGCGTACTTTAGGCAATAACACATTGTTTATATGTCGCGTATTATGGCTATGCCGAGTGGAGTGAAGCTCGCAATTTAAAACATTCTCTTTGGCGTATAAAAGGCACTGATATATGTACATGGACGACATGGTAAGGATACCAGCTTTAATAAAAAAAGGGGCGCAATGTGTTTCTCTGCTTACACCAAAAATTGTCCTAACGGCTTGCTTTTGTAGCACAAAAACGCGATGGGTATCGCTTGCATTACCCCATAGTAGTATCGCATAAGACATCTTTGAATGGAAGCAGGAGTGATACACACTGATCGCTGCACGTTCGCCAGCCAGAAATTTCACCTTTCTTATAGCATAGACTGCCGATGACAAAGTTGCACACAAATTATTGATATGTTGATTCCAGTTTAAATTTTCATCTAAAGTGATCCCTAAGAATTTAGTATTTCTGACAATATTTATATTTTCTGATTCCATTTTAATCGTTATATTTTTGTCATTCTTTTTATATATATATATATATATATATATATATATATATATATATATATATATATATATATATATATATATATATATATATATATATATATATATATATATATATATATATATATATATATATATATATATATATATATATATATATATATATATATATATATATATATATATATATATATATATATATATATATATATATATATATATATATATATATATATATATATATATATATGTATATATGTGTATATTTATATGTGTGTTTTTAAGTGTATGTGTCCTACGTCAGTTATGCTTCTCCACCCAAGTCTCCACCCAAAATAAATCGTATGCCCAGATACAGGCTACACTCGGCCTAGTTGGGCATGCGCTGCGCATGGTCATGTGAATGTGGGTCGTCGTTTACTTCGCACCATTACTTAGTATGACCATTTTTAAAATTTCGCATGTTATGTTTAAAATAAATAAATAAATAAATAAATAAATATCTGAGCCCTTACGACTCGTGACGTAGTCGCTTCGATTTCAATTTTGTTCTAAGAGAAGCTACTGTCTGTAATACTGTGACGTGGATATCTCTCAATATTAAATAAAACCTCATTTTTTAAAGGAAAATGTCATAAAATATATATTTTTTGTTTAATGGGTAAAGTGGAAGGGGGGCTTCCACTAGGTTTGACGTTGAAAAACTCTCCAAAAACGTATATTGATAAAAATCTTCTCTTTATTTTTGTCATGATGTATATGAACCTAAAACAAACAAGTTTGCTTTCCTTGCCTTAACACTGTTTATCGAATGATTAGATCATTAACCGCTCGAAAGCCAGCCTTCGCGCGCAAAAAATCTGTGAAGCAAGTTTTTGGTAGATTTTCTAAATCAATTCTGATTATATCGTTTTTTCTTAAATTCCCTCTTGTCACCTAGCTATCTTGTTAGTCGTGTATATTATATATTAATATAATATACTCGCATATGGGGGGCGGCCGAAACCTATAGCCAATGTTGGCGTCCGACGGGTTAATCAAGCAGAAAATGGAACGATTACCAATCCAACTACAATAACAAATAATCGATTGACTGTATTACATTTAAACCGACAGCCATTACATTGTTCAATTAATATTAGTACCTAATTACCGATTCGTGTAGGCATTATGTAGTTACAGACATTATCACATTAACTAAGTTAAAACTAACTAAGCACGGCCGATGCGATGGCGGGCGGTACGGAAGGTAATAATAGGCTTTCCATTTATTGAGCGCGATTGCGTTAACATGGAAATAACCTACGTTATTAATGACAATATAATCAAGTGCCATCGTTGCGGTTGGCCGATGCGAAATTTGCTTATAGGGAAATTGTTATTCGGCAAGATTTTAATTACAGATATATTAATTTAATGGAATATGCTGACGGTAGACTATAATTATGGTGCAATATGGTAAAATACACATTTGCTGACGGAACGTTGTATTTTTAACGTGACAACGTCTTATATATCGATGGAGCCTGCTGCACGCACGAAAAAACATGACTCATGCGGCGTTACCTCGCTCTGAGGCGTTCCATTTATTATATTTATTATTCAATATAAATGCTGCCATCTACCGGTTGCGACAAGAATTATTTACTAACCTCAGTCTAAAATAGTACAAATAAAAATCACTAGATTGATATAAATTCTTGAAATATTTTTTAATATGTATTTTTGATATACGGAATGTTATTACTGAACTGACAATTTTCTTGTGGGTACAACGAAGTGCAACGAAGTAAGCAACTTTATTAAAAAAATATATCATTACGATGCGCTATCTAGCGGTTGGTAAAATGTCGCTGATATTGTTTATTTACCACGTATTACCTACCGCTAGATGGCGCAGCTTGCTCAAACGCTTCTCAAACCGTTATTTAACAGTTTGAGATTTCAAACTTTCAAATTAAAAAAAACAATAAACTTTAAACAATAAACAATTATACCTACAATTATACTGCTATACAATAATACATTTACATGTTGTAATCAAATCAGTGAGTATAAAAGCATATATTTTTGGTCAGGTTCAACTATCGTCAGTAAACCGACTTTACAGACAACCGTTTTTTTTTAATTTATTTTATTTTTGTTAAAAACATACAGCATAAAAAAATAATATATAAGCATAATATATAACAGTAGTAAAGCCAATGATGTTTTGAATTATTTGCTATATAAGGATTACAAAATATGCTAAACAATACAATATAAAGAATACCAAAAAGAATTTAAAATTGTTAAAATCGCTATTTGCGAGTGTATGGGTATTGGTGTGTGTTCGTGTGATGGAGAGCGTGTATGTGCGCGTGTGTGTGTGTGTGTGTGTTTGTATGTGTGTGTGCGTGTATGTATGTGTGTGTGGGTGTGTGTATCTGTAGTGCGAATTTGCTTGTGAGTGCTTGTATGTGCATGCTAATTCAACCCGGTCTGATAATCAGCTTTTCACGTACCTCCTTAACAAAAAATCGATTATTTTGATGGTTAAATATGTCAAAATCGATAAAGTATACATACAACGAATTGGAACCATAGTTAGTGTTGAACCTTGGTACGTAAAAAGTTGAGTGAGCGCGTGCGAGTCGGGAAGGCGCTCGTATGCTCACCCTACTCAGGAGGTATGGACTGTCCAACCCAGTATGAACAATTTTATGTAGAAATGACATATCTGATACTACTCGCCGGTCCTCTAATGTTTCTAAACCATAGCGTTGCAGACCTTCAGCGTACGACAAGCCGTTGGAAAATAGGCGGAAATTTAGATGACGTATAAATCGTTTTTGAATACGCTCAATCCTCAGCTTGTATCTAGCATACTGCTTTGATTTTGTTAATGTGTTAAAAATAGAATGATGTGTTTAAATTTATTTAATTAAGATTTAATTGTTATAAAACAATGATTTGGGCATTAAAAATAAGATAAAAAACGAATTTACCGCATAAAGTTTGTAACACCAGACGTTTCGGCGATGTTACAACCGCCCTTGTCTAGGGTATCCCGGCTCTCGTTCAAAGCTTTATATTGAGCGGAATGCCTTTTTAAGGGCCTATCGACTAAATTACTGACTTGCCCATATGTCGATTCTGCCAACACCGCCATAATGCCAAATCATGATAACTTTCGGACTTTTTAACGCCAAATAAAGATAACTTCTGCGAGACGCGGCTGTTGTTATCCTGGATATTGTCACTTTCCATCGCAAAATGCTTCCTATGTGTCACTCAACGTGATTGGCAACTCAAAAAACCCCTAAACAAAGCACCATAGAAATTGCTTTAGAGCATATAGCGCTAAAAATATGTCTACTTACGGCTACCGAGATTCTAAAATGCATACTTCCGGTATCTTGATATCTCTGCGGACCTTGAAACTGTAGTGCCTTAAGAACCCATCCAATAAGTTCAGGAGCTCATTTTACGCAACAGAAAAAAGGATAGACATACGATTTCCGTTCCTAAATGTCGCCACCATATTTGAAATAAAACTTCCGGTAGGCGATTGGCTTAGAAACCTGTTTAGTTGCACTCGAGAACCCTAGAAATTTCGAAATTGATACCTATAACAGCATTCTGAAGTGAAAGGATCATGTTCAACCACCCTTATAAACGGGTTAAGACGCCATCTTGATTTCTAAGCTTAGGGGGCAAAATCTGATTCGGCACTGGGCAGAGTCGGATGCAGGAAGGTCAAATTAGTCTAAAAACGACCTAAAACCCGCGTCTTACGGTTTGCCATTAGACTTCATTTCTAGAGCAATTTTTAAGAAGAAATTCTTTCGTGCGTGTTTAATTTAAATGATTGGATTATTTTATTTTTATTTCATTAAATAGTGGTACGAATAATAAATATAAATCCTGAAAACCGGGGTAAGAGATATCCCGAGAATAACTTTATTTTTCAGCGTTTGTAATTTTATTAAATAGTCTTTCTCTGTTTTCAATTTAAATTTTGTGCTATTTTGTCTCTCAATTTACCAACCAACTGATGAGAAGGTAAATATTGTGAACGCGCTAAAAAGGTTTTCGAGATGAAGACGGATAGGTTATACATTGTGACACCTCCGAGACGATTAAAACCAATTCCAGACTGAAGTCTGTCTATGTGTCTGCGTCTCTGAGTTTGTATGTGTGTATTCCTTTACGATTGCGCCCAAACGCTTTATCCGATTGGGTTGAAATTTGGCATGCAGGCATCAATTGGTCATGGCAAGAGTTTTAAAGGTTTTGGTTGAAATCGGTCCACCACAGGGCGCGCTCGTCATACTTCAATCTCGAAATATTGGCCTTAGAGACTTAGATAGTTAAATTTTGGTTGGAAAATCTTATTTACAACGACACATTTTTTTTTATAAGGCAGACCTACAAATATGTTGTTGAATCAAATATAATATTTAATTTTGCAGCGTCGCGCGTCTTGATATCGCGTGACGTACGGTCGAAATTTACATCTTCATGGCATTGTGTCGTTCGTTCGGAATTCAAGAATTTTACGGCGAATTTTATGGCGACGGCGCGCGCTTGCAATTCAGTTTTTAAATTGAATGAGATGACGTCCTTGGCTAATTGCCGGGAAAGTCTTGGGGTGACACAGCCGATTATTTTTTCTTATTGGCGCTTGGAAATAAAAAAAATCTACCATTATTTTTATTCCAAAATCATTTATGATTTCGGCTGTACCTCTGCGCTAATGTGGCACGCTCCTAAAACCATGATAAGTGGCCAATTTAAAAGAGACTCTAGGGCAGGATAAATTAAATAATCAAGTCGTGCGTATTACTTACAACGGGGCAAAGATGAACATTGTCAAGGGAAATAACGCTGTCTTGCGTGGCAAAGTTTACATTTTGCAGTGTCAGCAGATTAATGGCATACTTTATTTTAAATATAATGAGGAGTAGGTCGTGGTCCGTGTCGAAGATACGTATGCCGTCGTCGATTCGAAACTGCTTCTCCTCCGTAAATCCGTTTTATCTTGTTTATAAAATCAAACAGCCGTAATAGTTTACGTATTACTTTATTTCTCTATGCTAATAATAAATATAGGATGATTGGAACTAAGAGTCGGATTTGAAAAAAAACATTTTTCATTTGATAGCCCAATTCTCGAGAAAGGTTATAAGGCTATTTAATAACACGTTACAACCATTACGAGCCGAACAAAAAGAACGCTAAGCGAAAACTAAAGCGCATCGAAACGAAAACGAAAGCGAATGCTAAGCGCTAAGCGAAAACGGCTGGGAGCGGCCGTCCGACATGATCCGAGCATTACCGAGAAGAGCCGAACTGTGCATGCCTTATCGAGACCAGGTTGCGGCGAAAACCAGTACCTACTCGTATAATATACGAATACCACACGAAAATATGAATTACAATATTTTCTTTGTCGACGTACTCTAAATTATTTATAAATAGGGGGAAGACCGCTAATGCCGGACGGCAGCTATCGTCGGACACTAATAGTACCTATCTCAACAAGTCGCGGTGCGATCAATACAAAGACGTAAGAAAAGGAAAATCGTACACTTCCCCTCACTCTTTTCACCCGTCTTTGAATTGATCGCGCCGCGACTTGTCGAGATACTATGTGTCCGACATCACAGTATACCCCAGACAGTAGCTTCTCTTAGAACAAAATTGAAATCAAAACGAATACGACACGAGTCGTAAAGGCTCGCAATTGCTCGCCAGATATTCCGCTACTCAGCCTACGTAGATATCCAAATGCTCTAAAAGGTCGTCATCTTTTACCTGTCCGGAATGTTAAATGGTCACGTTCGTCGGGACGGACCCCTCTGCCCACATTCCTCGCACCCTCTTACCGCATTGCCTCGTAGCTCGAGAATAAAGCTACTGGTTGGTATACTGTACCGACGCTAGGTGCCGTCCGGCGTTAGGGGACTTTCCCCTAATCCGATTTCTTTTAAATTAAACGGCTGGTTAGTTTGACTGCTTAGTTTTTTTTCGTTCTTTCTCTTCGCGGCCTTCAGGAATAGATTCGGTGGGCCTAGTAACGAAGAGAAATATTTGGAATATTAATTTAGCAAAATAAATATACAAAGTATTTAATATACAAAATGTAATATACCTACACTTCTCAAAATATTACCGATATTTAAATAACCATTTTTGGTTATTATATCTCGCTAATCTGAGATTTAAAAAAATTATAAACTACGCAATTGCACTCGGAAAATATCCGATGTGTATTAATGATGAAACCCTGACGTTTGATTCCACCATAACTTCTAAATGCTTTTAAACCGATTTAGAAGTGTGTGATATTGTCATCCCAAGTGTCGTACGGTACCTATACTTCCCAAATGGCAAAAAATACTTGTCTAAATGTCCAAATGTCAATAAATTAATATAAATATTTTGTGAATAGTGTCAAATGAAAGATCTGATTGAGTACATTCCGGAAATTTACATCTATGGAGAAGTACGAAAACCACAAATATTTCATTAAAAAACGTAAGACACAAATACGTAATAAAAAATAATATAAATACAATGCTGTAAAGGCAATCGTGTTTTTAATTATTTTTAATATATGTATTTACTTGTTTGTTTAGAACCTTTATTGTGGCGTAAATACTATTAAGCTAATAAAATGAAACTGAGTATTTAAAGCATATAACAATATAAACTATTATATATAAACAAAAAAAATATTATAAATAACATTTTAATATATAACTAACACAAACAAAGTAGAACATAAAAAAATCAGACTGTAAAGTGTAAAACAGCTGACACTAACGCCCAGATAATTGTAGGAACAATAGTCTTAGGTATAAGTATTCATCAGTAGATATGTATATCTAGAGGTATACGCAGGCAGGTATGGTATGGAACTAACCCCACAGGGTATATCAAGATTCGGTGCTATCGTAATCAGCTTGATTAAGTGCACTCCAATCTGATGCGACTACTATGCATTTGGACAAGGTGTTCAATTATAGGATACACGCTAACAGGAGAAAGTTAAGGGATGGTATTTTTAAAATTCACAAGGGACACAAAAATAATGCATTTAAATATGTTTTAAATAATCTTATTAGTAAGAAAAATATTACAAGAATCCAATGAAGTTTTAAATAACTAAATAGAAGTTTACCAATGAAGTTTTAAATAACATGGCATCAATTTTTAATTTCGAGAATGTTATGTTTTAGAAGTCGACACAATGATTACAATTAAATATAATAAAAAGAATAAATAAATCATTAAAGTATTCATCGTTACAGAAAATGAACTATTGTATTTATAACTAGCTGACCCGTGCCCACTTCGTTGGGCGGTAAATTTTTTTACTTGTGATGAAATTATGAGTGTGGTTCGGTTAGTACTGAGTGGTATGATTTATTTCCTGACTCCCAAAAGAAGCGTTATATTTTTACTGCATATGTATGTATGTTACCGTTATTTGTGAGTGTCTTCTTGTGAGTGTCTTATTTGTGAGTGTCTTATTCAGTCTTATCTCTTTAACCATTTATGCAGTAAAAGGTCAATTATATGCAGTAAAAGGGAAAAGTCTTTTGTTTAAAACATTTGAAACGATAAATTTACTTATTTTGATATGAATTCATAATTGTTGATAATATGACCAATAAACATGACGTAAGGATTTAAATTATTTTTTAAATATAAAATACTAGTTGTTTGTTACTTAAATGTAAAAATTAGACATATGCTGTCGCTGACTTTTTTGTAGGCATTATCAAGCTCTACAACTTTTCACTAGAACTTAATCATATATCTCTCATCGTTAAGGTAGCGTTCGTTAGAAACGTTTTCGTTCGACCGTTTTTCCGACTTACTTTGGAAATCCGACTACCACGAAAAAGCCTTTTAATTTTTCGGATTAATATATAGCATATATTATAGAAATACTCACAAATAACGAAACTCACAAATACTCACAAATAACGTGGCTTTCTATTGGTAAAAGAATTTTCAAAATAGGCTCAGTAGATCCAGAGATTACTTCCTACAACTTCACAAATTTTATCTCTTTATAATATTATTAGTATAGATTATTTTTATCACAGTTTCTAAAAAAACTGTGTAATTTTGTAAATTTCTGTAGATTAGTATATTTGTATAAATTTGTATATTTCTGGAAAGTGCTCAATCAGACCTTTCATTTGGCGCTAAACACGATATAGATAGATTTAATATGATATTGAAAATTTAAATTTTATAGTCATTTCACTTTCGATAGCGATATGAAAGTAATTTGATTAAAAACAATTTCTATATTTTTTTCTGGAAAATTTGATTCTCTATAAATGTGAAATTAAGGTGAAAAATCATTATTTTCCTTCCGTGTGTATCGATATGTGACCGTAGCAAACAAAAACTAACGAAAAATAGACGAGGCGACGCAAACAAAGCAACAAAATTTAATGAAACAAACAACCAAGGCGGGAATCTGAGCAATTCATTTTGTTCATGTTTTTTGGATTTGCCGTGAATTGGTTTTATGTGAAATTGACAAAGCGCTGCGTTATTGCTTTTTCTTTGTTTGCGTGCAGAGAAGGCTTTATGAAAATCGAATAAAGCCAATCGAGAATGAGCGGAAATATAATTCGATTGCGAATTCGGATGATTTATTATTTTACTGGTAGGAATTGCGAACAATTTTTTTTTCGTTATCGTTTATATTATATTTTGTATAAATCTTTGTTAACATTTTGCCTACTCTAATAATTTAACTTGTAGGGATTGTGAAAAGCAGAACTCGTCAAAACCTCAAATTATACTGAATATAAATAAACTGATCTAAGGCCTAGTGAACAACGAAAAACGAATTTAACGCGAGAAGTTTGTAGCACACGTCGTTTCGGCGATGTAAACTGCCGTTGTCCAGGATAGATTGAAGTGCTATCAATTATCATAAGTTGTTCCGTGCTACGAATGTCATGCGGTGTATTCATTTTGGTGTTGTTTATACTTTTTATTTATTTATTAAAGAATTAATTACTATAAAACATTAATTTGCTTACAAAAATAACAGGAACCGAATGGCAAAACCTTAACCTTTTGCTTATTTGATTCTGTCGCCCAACTGGGACTAGCCCGTTCTAGGGTGGACAGGATTTCTAGGATATCTAGGACGTTCTAGGATGTCACGGGAGCTAATGGGTTCTGTTGCAGTTATGCCACTAACACTCATGTGTTTAGGGTCGGTCAAACGCACAAGTCAACACACATCCGGTGACCTTTTAGCAGAAGTGCGAGCCCGGCTATGACTCTGGCCTGCGGGCCAGTTTCCCCTAGGAACCAACCTTCGGACGCTCCTGGGTAATTGTTAACCTTACGGAAACTGCTCTTGAAACGACCAATCGGCTACCCGATACCGGGTGAACAGCCAGGAAAAATATGGCCTGGTCCGCGATAGATTCGGTAGACACTGTATCATCGCTACGTAAGGGAGATGACCGCTCAAGCGACCTCGACCCTGTAACCAGTCGGGAGACCGAAGTAATCTAATTGTAACTGGAAGTAAGGGCGCGAGTGTCGGCCCGATAGTTGATTAACCTGATTAACCGGTAAGGCGTTGGTATCTTACGGGCGGTGGCGTAACTGGACAGTGGAATGTTTTCGTCCTATGTCTTCTACGTTCACCTCCAAGGGAGACAAAACGATCCAATATCGTTAAAACGTCCTGAGGTGACAGGTTCTCGCGTTTTATTTGTCAGCTCTAGTTATTTATAATGTCAAACAAACGCTATTTTCTTCGGTTTAATATATAAGGCCGTTACGCAAAAATATTTTAACCAATATTTAGAAAATCAGGTTTATGTAAAGGTTTATCTACATCACAGCATACTAAATCGGAAATTATATTTCTAATCTACAAAACCAAACCACATATAATTATTATTATATATTTTATGTCTATAAGCAAAGTCGCCATTTAACTTTATTGACAGTTTCCTTACGATAATTCTGCAGTTTTACAATTTTTTTCTGGTTATTGTCCTATGGTAATCAGAAAAAATATATCACTGGAAGCTTATTAGGGCATTTAAAAACATAACAGAGGATCATCCTGAATGGTTTGCATGAAAATGTATATATTGTAATGTTTATTCGTATATCAATAGATTTAGGGTGATTGTTCCCCGACGATAAAAGTCCCATAAATCTATAGCGTCTGCGTCGAAAGTAAGGGACAAATATTAATATACTGTAAACACAGCATTCCAAAACACAATCTTGAGACTCCGTAGCTACCGTGTGAATGGCTTTAATATATATATATATATGGACCTTCCGTTCCGGTGTTCAGCTGGTTCGTTTGTCAGGAGAAAATTTTATCCCATTCGTTGGGTATTTCAGCCGCTCGTTTGATTTTACAATCTAGAAAGTTTACGGACCCTCGTATATCCCTAACAGAAATTTTATACTCGTAGCCATCCAGAGGAAAGACACAATTTGCTTGATTGCCGAAAAAGTATTCATTCCTGGGTATAGCTCATTTCCATAAGATGCCGTCTCTCGGAAAGACGGATTGTTTTACGAGCAAATAAATCTAGAAAATAAATTAAATCCACCCCGAAGAGAGGATTGATATCTTCATTTTGAGTTAACGGTGCAATTAAACGCACATAACAATAACGCTGATAAAGTTTGAGAATCATTTATTACGGAGAGGAGGGAGCATTTCGGAGGTTTCATTTGAATTTATTTCGCAGAAATAGCGCGGATAGGCGACGAGATGTTTGATTTTATTACCGATATAAATTATGACGATTAAATCAGTTGACATGTTTCTCAAGCATTTTATAAGGATTAAGGGAATATAAACTCTATAAATAGGACAGAAACGAATTTACCGCGTGAACTTTGTAGCGACCGACGTTTCGGTGACGTTGCAGCCGCCGTTGTCCAGGGTAGACTGAAAGAGCTGTCAGTCCTTTGTTTTACGGGTAGGCCGCCACTGCGTAGGTTATAACGGTGGTGGGGGGCCGGGCTTGGAGCGCGCGAATCCTGTCTTACGTCCTTGCGTTCGGCGTTCGGCGACGGGAACATTTTAAGAAGAGGGTTTCACGTAAAAGACAGTTTGTAACCGTCGTCTCTTTCAGTCTACCCTGGACAACGGCAGCTGTAACGTTACCGAAACGTCAAGTGGTACACATTTCACGCGGTAAATTCGTTTATATCCTATTTATAATGCCAAAAAACCGCTATAGTCTTCGATTTTACAATATAAACTCTGAATTTGAGTATTATGTGGATAGTGTATCTTGATTATTTTTCTACAATAAGATCAAAATATTTAGTGCCATCTATTGGTGGTTTACGGTCACTACAGTGATTTAAATCTAATGTTTATTTTATTTATTTATTTAAGAATTAATTACTATAAAACATTAATTTGCTTACAAAAATAACAGGAACCGAATGGCAAAACCTTAACCTTTTGCTTATTTGATTCTGTCACCCAACTGGGACTAGCCCGTTCTAGGGTGGACAGGACTCTAATATTACAATCAAGTTTGCTTGATTGCTTGATTACTTACAGATGTACACGTTTTAGTAAAAAGCTAATAACACTAAATTGCCCTAAAATTTGGTCTTCAAAAAAAAAAGAAAAGAAGTAAAAATAATAAAATGAATAATAAAAAATATTCAAAGATAATATAATAAAAAAAAGCAATTCCATTATATAATCGGCAATAATATAAAATTCGATTAAATAATATCAATAAAATTATATGTGAGAATAAAAAGAAACAGTCATTAATATTTAATATATGGTAATAAAGGATTTAATATGAAAATATCTAGTCAAAAAAAGTACAATTCATTGTAAAAATAATATAGGTATAACAACAAAGTCAAATCATTTTTGGTACCTAGTTAGTTCAATGTTAAAATATATTCAACATACATGTTTAAAAATATGTTTAAATTTGTGCAACTAAGTTTTATTAAACTATTATTTCTAACGTTTGTCATGATTCTGATGATTCGATGATCTGTCATGATTCGATAACCATTTCTTTAATTTATTTTTGAATTCCCTAAATGTCAAATTAATTTTTATTTGCATATTGATCAGATTGTAAAAACTCGGCGCAATGAAAGAGTAATGTCATTGCAACGGTGCCAAATAGACTAGAGTTGTGTTTGTATAACATTGATACCATGTGTATCCGACTAAAGGATCGAAGCAAAAATCCAAACCAATTGTAAAAGGGGGTGAGACCGACAGATGTTATTTCTCCGAAATTATTCACCTCTTTATTTTAGGATCTCTTTACGCTTTTGAACTGGAACGGATATGACATCAACATCAATGGCGAATATATCATATACTAGCTGACCTGTGCCCACTTCGTTGGGCGGTGAAACTTTTTACCAGTGATGAAATTATGAGTGTGGTTCGGTTAGTACTGAGTGCTATGATTTATTTCCTGACTGCCAAAAGAAGGGTTATATTTTTACTGCATATGTATGTATGTATTTGCATGCCAATTTGACTATATTACCGTTATTTGTGAGTGTCTTCTTGTGAGTGTCTTATTTGTGAGCGTCTTATCTCTTTAACTATTTATGCAGTAAAACGGAAATTATATGCAGTATAAAGGAAAAGTCTTGTGTTTAAAACACTTGAGACGATAAATTTACTTATTTTGATAAGAATTCATAATTGTTGATAATATGACCAATAAACATGGCCTAACGATTTGAATTATTTTTTAATATAAAATACTACTTTTTGTGACTGAAATATAAAAGTTAGACATATGCTGTCGCTGGCTTTTTTGTAGGCATTATCAAGCGCTACAACTTTTTTCTAGAACTTAATTATATATCTCTCATCGTTAAAGCAGCGTTAGTTAGCGTTTTCATTCGACCGCTTATTCTCCGACTTACTTTGCAAATCCGACTACCAGGAAAAAGTCTTTTAATTTTTCGGATTAATATATAGCCTATGAGAGAGCCATGGAGAGAGCTATGCTTGGAGTTTCACTGCATGATAGGATCAGAAATAAGGAAATCCGCAGAAGAGCCAAGGTCACTGTAAACCTCGTAAAATTACCAAATTGAAATGGCAATGGGCAGGCCATATCGCTCGTAGAACCGACAATCGTTGGGGGAAAATATTCTCGAATGGCGACCACGAACATGCACACGTAGAGTGGGACGGCCCTTCACAAGATGGACCGATGACATTGCCTAGGTCGCAGAATGGAGGTGGAGTTGGATGGAGGCGGCTCAAGACCGCTCGTCAAGTAATTCTATGGAGAGGCCTATGTTCAACAGCAGACGTGTACTGGCTGATTATGATGATGATAATAATGATAGGTGATTTTATCTACTTATCCGCCTTATTCTTGACAAATCACTCTTTTCACTGGGTACATGAAGCCGAGAAATGTCGCTGAATGCTAATACTTTGAAATGGTACTTTTCTGTGTGGTCAACGAACCACCCATTTTTGGTTAGTCGCATTTTATAGAGCCGCATTTTATTTATTTATTTATTTTTTTTTGATTTTTATTTTATTATTATTAAGGAAACATATAGCTGTTACAATAAATTTGTTACAATATTATTAAGTTAAAAAAACAAAGCTAATTACATGTTTCCACTTAAACATTCATAATTTAAACACAACAATATCATTTCTTTGAAGAATTAACACACATAGGGAGAGGTGGGAAGTGGGAAGAAAGGAGTCATAATAAGTAAATAAAATTTTATGTAAATACACGGTCCATAATATAGTCATACATATTGTTTAAAGATATTCTTGAGTAAATATTATTTATAATATATTATATATTGCGATTACAATGATAAATCAATACCGTCATTAATAATTGCTAATCGCCGAGCTGCGTATTACAAATTTTACATACCCTATACATGAAACAGTTTTGTGCATAATTAGTACTAACCTGCAGAAGGTGGAATAACTCCATTTGGCGAGTGAGTCGCGATGGTACACGGAAAGATACCATTCCAAGAAGATCAGAACAATCAATGAAACCTGGCAATATTTTATGGAAAAACACCATGTCTGCGCAATTTCTTCTTGATTGTAAGAATTGAATCCCATCAAAGGTAGCTGCTTCGTTGTATTTGGGAAAGGATAAGAAGGAGCGATAATTCAAATGTTTCAGGAACACATTTTGAATACGTTCAATTCTCTTTATGTGAACATTATAGCTAGGAGACCATAATTGAGAAGCATATTCGAGGTGACTGCGGACGAAAGTGTAGTACAAAAGTAATAGAGAATTTTTAACTGCGAAATGTTTTGAAGTTCGAAGTTCGAATCCTAACATACTATATGCTTTTTTCGTAATGTTATCTATGTGGGAGTTATATAATAACTTACTATCTAAAAGAACACCTAGATCCCGAATTACATTTTTCTTGGTTATCGAGATACCATTGACAGTATAAATAAATGGTAGAATATTGTTTCTCCGCGTAAAACTAATGGTAGCACTTTTCGCAGCATTCAGGAATAAGCGATTCGAGGCGCAATAAAGAGATAGTCTATCTAGATCATCCTGGATCAATTGACAGTCGTCAAGGGAATTAATAGGTGCGTACATTTTCATATCGTCAGCAAAAAGTAAAAACTTACAAAATTTAAAACAGGTATTTATGTCATTGATATAAAATGTAAATAGGAGGGGTCCTAAAAGGCTACCCTGTGGCACACCCGAGGACATACTTGTCCAGTCGGACTTAAATCCTCCAATAACCACACGCTGGCAACGATTTTGTATGTACGATGCAAACCAACGTAGTAAATCACCGTGAATTCCAACGGCACTTTATTTTAAGATAAGATTAGTATGGTCCACCTTGTCAAAAGCTTTGCTGAAGTCTGTATAAATATCATCCACTTGATTGAGTTTACTCATTTGAAGCGACAGGAAACTCGTAAACAAAGTAAGATTAGATACCGTGGACCTGCCAGATCTAAATCTATGCTGTTGGGGTAGAATACAATGAGCAGTTGCCGCATATAATTGATCGTAAACTATTTTTTCAAAAACCTTACTGATGATGGAGAGTTTGGAAATAGGACGATAGTTAGTAACATCAATTTTCGAACCTGATTTGTATAATGGTGTAACAAAAGCTTGCTTCCACTCGTCGAGAAAGGTGCCATAACAAACCGACCTGTTGAAAAGTAAGGAAAGCGGCAAGGCCAAAGTATGACCGCAGCGAAATATAAACAAAGGTGGGATACCGTCTGGTCCAGCACTTTTATTGAGATCAAGCTTGCTAATATACTCCTTCACCAATTCTTCAGTGATTTCAATAGACGAGATATTACTACCATGGCATTCCATATGCGCAGAAGTACTAGAACTAGCGGAAATCGGTTTAAACACGGATTCAAAATACTTACAAAACATATTACAGACTTCCTCCCCTGATGCAGAGACACTACCTAAGTACGTTACTCTTTTAGGAACAGAGTCGGACTTCCGGAGGGATTTGGCATAAGACCAGAAGGACTTAGGATTGCTAAGAATATTTGTTTCAATTTTTTTAATGTACATTGCATAGCAATCCCTGTTTATAAGTTTCTGCCTGGACCTCAACAGGGAAAATTTGTTGTAGTCAAGCGGGTTGTGAAACCGTTTAAACGTTTGATGGTATCGATACTTCTCCTTGGTAATTTTAATTAATGAAGCCCTATACCAAGGGGGATATTTGGATGCCCACACCAATTTCGTTGGCAAATAAAGATCAATTACCCTAGCCAGGATTCGATAGAAACCGCTTAAGGCAGAATTAATGTCAGTGTTACATATAAGATTTTTCCAATTAAACGCCGCAAGTTCAGCATTAATTGCGATATAGTCAGCTTTATTAAACTGTGTCACCTGCCTGCGGGAATCCTGAAGTGGTATCACGAGATCTAGGGAATATTCTATAACGAGGGCTCTGTGATACTTGTAATCCTCATGAACTATTGGGTTGTCGCTAGCATAAACATTAAGATTTTCATTGCATAGGCCATTTTTAATCAAAATTCATGAAATCTAATTTACTGGCAGAATGCGCCATCACCGATGTAGCTTTCGCTCGTAATGCCTGCGACCTGTCAAGTATGTAGATGAATGTAAACAGTAGCTAGTAAGCTACTATTACCTTACTATTACCTTACTATTTTAATCCTTATCTTACGTTACCTTGTTAGTAGCTTACTAGCTTGTAGCTAGTAAGTTAGATAAATGTAAACAGAAAGAAGTACCCCCTGCAATAGGTTGCAATGTCTTGGCTGATTCAGAACGCCTAAAGGTGACAGATGACCCATGACACCCACTTCACGGACAGAAGTCACACCACAAACGCCTAAAATCGCGAAACTCGTTTATGAGCAGAACACAGCCGCTCCATGGGAGTCAATCATCGAATCGCATAACTCAATGGAGGAATTCACTTAGCGAGGATGTTAAGGAACATATAGCACCAGGGTCCCATCTCCCCTACACCACTTGGCGAAGACTCAACAGATTAAGGGTGGGTGTGACAAGATGCCGGGCTAATCTTGTTCGCTGGGGCTACATAGAGAAACCTATATGCATATTTTATATGGAACGCTGTAGGATGACGACCACCTCCGATCCTGCCCACAACTGTCAACCTCTATCACACATCAGGATCTACAAGAAACAAACGATAAGGCCACTCAGACCGCATATTTTTGGAAAGACATCTCATAAAAAAGCACAGACACGTAAAAAAAAACTGTAGCTCAAGTTTATACTAGATAAATGTACGCCAGACCTCGCATGATAACTAGAGTAGTCGACTACAGCGGGCGAGCCCGTCACCTCAGGAAGTTTTAACGATTAGTCGTTCTATCTCCCTGGAGTGAGAGTAGAAGACTGTCATAGAAGAAGAAAACACACACCGTCTAGCTCCGCCACAAACCCGTAAGAGGCCAACGCCTTAACCGCGAGATAGCCAGGAGTGTTACCCAGCGGGCTTACACTCACGCCCTTACTTCCAATAGAGACCAGATTACTACAGTCTCTCCATTGTTACGAGTTCGAGGTCGCTTATGCGGCCCCCTCTCTTACGAAGCGGTGAAACGGTGTACACCGAACCTATCGCGGACCACGGCATACTTTGCCCGGCTGTTCACCCAGGATCGGGTAGCCGATGGTCGTTTCAAGAGCAGTCGCCGTAAGGTCCGCAACCACCCCCGCTCTATAGGAAACAGTACTGCTTCCAGACTCCCCCGACTGTTAGTCAGAGTGCACAGTCGATTGGCTTACGCCGCACGGTGCGCAGACCATCCAGGAGCGCCAGAAGGTTGATTCCCAGGGAAAACTAACCAAAATGCCAGAGTCCTACCCAGGCTCGCCCTTCATGCGTGGAGGCCGTCGGATAGGTGTTGACCAGTGTGACCAACCCTGAACAGAATGGGTCTTCGTGGCCAACTCAGCAAGGGCCCATTAACCCCCTCGCATGACAGGTTTTGCAATAGCTAGCTAGTTAGCGCAACCCGTCCTTGCCTGTTATGCTTCCCAGCTATGTAGCTCGCCAAGTGGTTGCGATGGCGGAAAGAAAATCAGCCAAAAAAAGATTTACTCAACATATTTTTTAAATTTAATTTTTAATTAATCATTTTTTTAAAGTTTAATTAAATAACACATATATTTTATTTTCTTTTTAATATTATTTTGGTAATTGTAAGTTATTTTAATTTGATGGTAACTTGTATTTTGTTTTAAATTAAATTTTTTTTATTTTCCTAATAATAAATATATTGATTAAAGTATATATGCCAATTTTATAAACACAGTATTAAAGCAAGAACATACAAAATTAAATATTTACCTTAGGACTGGTCCCAGCCTAGTTACTTGATGTTGCTACTGTACTATGCAACGAATACATTTTTACAAAATTTTTAAACTTTAACTTTACTTTATAAATTCGAAGAGTTCGATTATTCTAAAAGTATGTATTTTTAGAAAGATAAATTTGAAACCTACGATATTCCCAGAAAGTGCCATATTTACTAAAAGAACATCCTTCCTGAAAGTGGGACATTTTTATGAAGTTCTTCAGAAATAGATCCTGGACAAATGCCTATGTATCCCCTTGTCCCTGTAGAGTTTTCTTACACTTCCTCTGCTCTGTAAGAACTGCCTTATGATTCAGGGTAACTTCATGCAGCTGCCCCTAGAGTTCGTATACCCCGTCGATCTTTTTGTTAAACAAGGTAATGAATAAGAGAATGTTGCTGAATGTCCCTTTATGGTGACTACTTCTGGGCCCCGATCCCGGAAAAGGTTGTTTCCTGATCACGTGGGCTGCATTAACTTATCGTATTCAGATTGCAAACGATCGTCTCGTTGATATCTCGATCCCTACTATTTTTTTACACACACACACACACACTATTGTCGTTGCTTAGTAAGGTTTCATTAGGGCCGACTCCACGAGGAAAGTTATATGCCACTTTCAGCTCTTTCGGTATAATAATAGCCCGCGTAGACTTCCACAAAAAGTTCCTTACTGGAATCAGCCAGAATGGCACTGGTCTGGGGTATGGCAGTACAACCACGAGCAACGTGGACTTGAAGAAGTCTCTTTTGCGAGGAGATTACGACAGCAACAGCATGGCTCATGCTATTGGCCTTCAATGCCAGAATGATTGGACAACAATTGGGGACTTTTGCATTCCGCCTCCAATGCACTGGAAGGTAATGCTCTATGACTGGATGACAGAGATGCTGAAATTTTATTTGAATGCCTTTCAAATAAAATTTAAGTTAGTTATAATTTGTAATGGTGACGGTAATAATATATATTTCTTTTCATTTTTATTGTTTTTTTTTTAAATCACCGACTATATGTGAACTAAAAACTAGAGAGCTCGCTGCCCTGGAACAAGTCCTGGCACTTAGTTGGGCAGCAGCAGTACATACCTGCTAATGCTCATATCGGCCGTGTTCAATTTTAATTTTAATGCTATATTTTTTTATTGATATGATTGTTAGTGAGACCCATGCATTGTAAATAAATTGTAAATTAAATAAATAAATAAAATAAATAAATACACTTCCAGACCCCAGTAACCTCGTTCGTTGGAGCTTTGCCGAGGATAGTTCTTGTCCCCTCTGTAGCAATACCCCTTGCACAGCTAGACACATTATAGCTGGCTGCAAGGTGACCTTATATCAAGGACGGTACACTAACCGTCATGACAAAGTTCTCGCTGTTATTCGCGAGGTAATTAGTCTCTCAGTGGCTCGTGCCAACAAGGGTTTGACGGTATCCTCCAAACCCCCAATACAGTTTGTGCGGGATGGCTCTAAAGGCAAGAAACATTTAACTACAAAACCTTTCTCAATAATTGAGAAAGCTACAGATTGGATTCTGGAGGTTGATTCGGTCTCTAAGCAGTATAAATTCCCTGAAAGTCTCGGATGCACAGCCCTCCGTCCAGATATAACTCTTTACTCTCTATCTCCGAAGGTGGCCCTTATTGTAGAATTACCTGTTCCATGGGAATCAAATGTCCCAAAAGACCACGAGTACAAATTAAATCAATACCATGATCTTGCAAATGCCGTAACCCGGAACGGCTTCACTGTTCACCTTCACGCGGTGGAAGTGTTGGCGCTCGTGGCCTGCCATCTAAATCTCTATTTCACCTCTTTAAAGATCTTGGCCTTTCCAGAAAAATAATCAGCTCTTTCTTAGAAAAAATATCTAAAACTGCGATTTGCGCATCTCAAATTCTATGGCTTCGAAGGGGGAGTGAATGGGTGGTAAGGTGAACTCTCACATGTGGCAAGACAGCTGTCCTAAACCTACCACAGCCGGTCGTAAGTCCGGAATCCACTGCTCACCCCCCAGAAGTGTAAAAATAGTTTTATGATGGGCCCGACTCCGGTCGGTGAATTCCATCGCAGATCCGTTTGTATTTATTATTATTGCACTTAAAAAGCGCCTTTTTTGAAATCGGTCAACCTGGCTTCCACAAAAAAATATAGGTACACCTCGCTGCGTGCGTTTTAGCGTCCGCATATAACAGAACGGAAGCGCGGCTTGCACCAACCTGACCATTGACATCTGCTAATAGCCGTTAGTTATCCACGATTAACAATTTAGCGGCCGGTTAATGTGTGATGGCTTGCATCAACCATTGTTGGGTGCCGGTTATTTAAATTGAAAGCGCTTTTTGAGCGTTAAACACTAATCGCGACTCCCGACTGGCGATATATCTCAATCGTCATTTTGGATTTTTTCGTGTGATTGGTTTACGTTAGTTTTCAGTTGTATTGACCACTTGGCTATAGGCTATGATTTCTTTTATTCGAGTATGGGTTTTGATTATAATACATATGATTTTGATGTTTTCCTGTATTCAGTAGGTTCCTGTATTCATTTGATGTTATCCTGTATCATAGTTATTACAATCGCTTGTGATGCTCAGGGTCGAATAGATAAAATAACAGTAATTGCAATAATAATACAAAACTATAGCCACAGCGATTATCAAATCAAAAGCCAAGCACTCACAGCCTAACCTCAAAAGTTGTGACATTTTCTACCTAACGTCCATTATCGATCGCTAACCGGGAATCGTCGCCCAGTTAAGGAAGTTAACCAACGTTAGCTTAGCAGCGTGTGATTTAAAAACAACTTTACGATTTAACCACGGTTAGTGCTGTTAACCATGATTATCATTCTTAACTGACGTTGTTGCAAGTCGCCTAAGTATAGAAAAAACAAATGAAAGATTATTTAAAAAAATCGGTTTTATATTTTTATAATAAGTACAGATATTGATTAATAGTTAACGATAAATTTATAAATGAACTACATGGTAACATGACACCACTTAATTCATAATATTCATTTTCATATTCATATATAATACATAATTCATGAGCCGGAATATTGCCACTGGAAAACCCTCATCGAAAGTGCTAAGATAGTCGAGTTTGGGCTCGTTTGTTTTGTGTCATGAGTACATTCCATTACACATGATGACAAGGGGCTGGAGATAGAGCCGGAATATTGCCACTGGAAATCTCTCATCGAAAGTGCTAAGATAGTCGAATTTGGGCTCGTTTGTTTTGTGTCATGAGTACATTCCATTACACATGATGAAAAGGGGCTGAAGATAGAGCCTGAATATTACCACTGGAAATCCCTCATCGAAAGTGCTAAGATAGTCGAGTTTGAGCTCGTTTGTTTTGTGTCATGAGTACATTCCATTACACATGATGATAAGGGGCTGAAGATAGAGCCGGAATATTACCACTGGAAATCCCTCATCGAAGTGCTAAGATAGTCGAGTTTGGGCTCGTTTGTTTTGTGTCATGAGTATATTCCATTACACATGATGACAAGGGGCTGAAGATAGAGCCGGAATATTGCCACTGGAAATCCCAACGAAAATACCAGTTAAAGTCAAAGATATGTTACCTATATAGGTTTCTCTGGCTATCCACTATAGCCTTTGTTGTTTTTATATTAGGTTACAATAATACTATTCATGTCTCTCAGTAGTTAATAATATAAAAGCAAACTTGCCATGTTTTCAGTGTTCCATAACGCTGCCGGAAATATTTACGTAAGCGAAATGCTACCTTTCTCTCTCTCGCTCTTGTGCTCGCAGTAGTTATTATTCTCCTTTACAAATTAGATTTTCTTTTGGGTCGCATGAATACAAAACGTTTCTCCCCGCATACATTTCATCGTACATGTTAAAGTCACCAGAGTGTAATTTTGGGTTCAGCCACCGTTATGTCGTTTGTTTCGGATTTTTTTCAAGCGGAAATGTGGAACACTTACTAAAATTCGTCGGTATTAAAATAACAGCTACATTCCTCCCAGTAATATGAAGGGCCTGTCTTCCTGTAGCAATCGGATATACATACCATTTTGTTATAATACGTTTTTATTTTAATTTTATTTTCTATAAAACATACAGCGTTTTATACTTGATATTTAAAAATATTATCAAAATTAAAGCCAATTTATTTTTTCACAATTGAACTTTCATAATTTCACATAAGGTAAGAGTAATGTAATAAAGTATCATAATATAAATAATTAGGTAAGATAATAATAATACATAAAAATTATAGGTAATATAAATATATATTGTTACTCTTCTTCCTTATATTGTGAATTTTAACACGACCAACTCCATATACTTTAGCGAGACTAACTAACGTTTTACTTTTTTAAAATCTCGTTTTTATCCATTGTATTAGGTTTACGTTTACACTGTAGAGAAGTCACAGCACTGCAAACACACAAAATAACACTGATGGAATATAGTACGTCAGCGAGCTAGCACAACACGGAACAGACTGGCGTAAGACAAACAAAACATAAATCGCGCAAAGCGGTCATTAACCCCGCGATGTTCAGACTTTACTCTCACCCTCGAATTTACCGAGCTTGGTATCTTACTGTATAAAAATGCCTGCTTCATCGATATATACATGCCTAGATGAGCCTATAGTGCGCGAAATGACCAATACCAATACGGATCGCCGCCAGTAGTAGTTCCGACAGTACTTCCCGCGAGCGATCCTGCGACGAATATTGCTGTGCTATTCTATCGCATACTGTTCAATATATATTGTTCTTTCTCTGTCGCATGTTTTTACGCGCAACGGATATGACCCAACTCATTTGTATCTGAGGGCATATTTATGCCCTATACATCGATGGCCTTATTACCGACAGGGTGACGCGAAATGCCAGATTATAGATGGAGTAATGTGTTTTTAGGTGCTACGTTAACCAAGATTATATATCATTGACCTGCCTTTTATTTTTCTAGAAATCGCATACAAGGGCTGTCTGAATATTATCGGACTTTTGGCCGGGATTAATATATTACTTATATGACGGGATTGAGACTCTAATCTCCTCGAAAGTATTCCCCTTGCGAATCCACACACTTAGCTTACCATTCCTTCCGCCGCCGAAAACACTTCTGGGAGGCTTCTTTTTGATTGTTGTTGAACTCCGCTGTCGCTTTCTGCATTATCTCTTCTCTACTCTGAAAACGGGTTTATTTCAATATGTTTTTATTTTTTACTGTCATGTATGGAGAGTAGCTAAGGTAGGCAAACGACTGGAATTCCATATCTTGCTAAGAAAGTTTGATTCAGGCGGGATGAAGGAGATAGAACATTGCCATGATGCAACTGCCAGTTTTTCGCAGGCCATAGGTCTATTTTTTTGCCGAACTGCATCACGAAATCGACGAAGAACTTCTAGAACTTAGTCACTTTGTCCTACCGATGCGTATACGTGAAGCAAAATTCCATGGATATCAAAGACCACAAATAACATCGCCGCCCGTATGCTTCACAGACAAATGAAAATCCGTCGAAAACTTATAACAGCACCTCACTCAGCGGTCAGCAGGCAACGACTAGCATGCTGGAACGTGGAGAAAAAATAAGAATGCGTTTTAAGTCGTATTCTTCCACCGGGCATAGTGACCTTGCCTTAAGCATCGGTCACACGAAGCGAATACTCGCTGCGAATGGAATCGCAGCGAGCAAACTCGCCAGGTGTGGCAGGCAACTCGCTGCGATTTGATTCATTGGCGGAGATCATATTCACCGCGAGTGGATTTCAACATGTTCAGTTATTATCGCCGCGAGCGCGCTACTCGCTACGAATTAAGTTTGCGCGCTGCTCTCACCTGGCACCACGTCTCGCGAAGACGCTCGCGCCAACGCGAAGTTTTAACGTGGATACATCATGACTCAATCACAAGAAGATGCTCTAAAATGGGGGAATTTAAACATCATTCTTTTCTTGGGTGTGTAGAGAAAGCATTGTGGGATACCATTAACAGTAATAATTATATCCGCAGAAACGTGCGAGAAGATGGTTTGTTAAAGTTGTACAACGAACTTATTCATTTAGGATTCTGAATACCAACCAAAGATCACTTAAAAAGAAAGAAGTAAAATATAAAATTCTCATATAGATCAGAATTTCATAAAATAAACTTTTCTTATGGGCTCTCTAGGTGATCAAGCATGCTTGTCAAGCATCTTGTCTCGGGCTGGGAGGGGATCGTAAACCGCAGGAAATATGCAAATATTTTTTTTAATATTTACCAAAAATTCCCAATTTTGTAGTTTTATACCAGGGAGTCACGTCATTCATCAATCAACTACGTCTAATTAAAGTGGTATAAACTACAAAATAAGGCATTTTTGGTAAATATAAAAAAAATCATATTTCCTGCGGTTTACGATCCCTTTTCAACCCGCGAAGCGGTGCGATCGTCTAGAAAGCCCCTTAAATCCGCATATACCAAACTAATTTACCGTTTATTTAGACGCGCACGACGAGGTCCGATGGACGACATTTCTCTGCATGGAGCACCAAACGAGTATACAAACGTGAAACGAGCGAATCGCATTCGCTACATATGACATCTTGCGGTGTCGACTACAACGGGCGAGCCCGTCACCACAGGACGTTTCAACGATTAGTCGTTCTGTCGCCCTGCAGTGAACGTAGAAGACTTTGGACAGTACAATCCTACGTCCAGCTACGTCACAACCCGTGAGAGTCCAACGCCTTACCGCGAGTGAGCCAGGAATAAACCCGGCGGGCTCGAGATACTCGCGCCCTCACTTCCAATTGTGACCAGATTTCTCCGGTCTCTCGATTGGTTCCGAGTTCGAGGTCGCTTGCGCGGTCCTCTCCCTTACGAAGCGGTGAAACGGAGTGCACCGAATCTATCGCGGACCAAGGCGTCCTTTGCCCGACTCTGAACCGGGATCGGATGGCCAATGGTCATTTCAAGAGCAGTCGCCGTAAGGTAGACAACTACCCCCGCTCTATAGGAAACAATACAGTTCCCAGACTCCCCCGATTGTTAGTCGGAGAGCACAATCGATTGGCTTGCGCCGCTCGGTGCGCAGACCGTCCAGGAGCGCCAGAGGATTGATTCCCAGGGGAGACTGGTTGACCCAGTGTCCTACCCAGGCTCGCACCCCATGCGTGGAGGCCATCGGATGGGTGTTGACCCGTGAGTGTGACCGACCCTGAACACATGGGTCATTGTGGCCACCTCATCATGGGCCCATTAGCTACATATGACAGGCAGGCAGCGATTATTCGCTGCGAGTTCAACTCGCAGTGAATACTCGCGGCGAGCGAATTCGCTTCGTGTGACCGAAGCTTTAGCCTCAATACAGTGCGCGCAAAAATCCAATGTCAGATGCTTTTCAGACAGCTCGTATAGCTCGTATAGCTCGTATATATACTGCTCGATAACCGCAGATTAAACTATTATTATATGGTTATTTATTCGATTTTTTAGCTACTTTTTGTACTACTTCGTTCATTCTGTACGACGTAGAATTTCAATAGTAGAGCTACTCACTGTCGGATTTGATATGAATCAGTGGCGTGTGTAAATCAATAGTGCTCGAGTGAAATTGAGTCCGCTGCTACTGAGGCAGCACGCGATGCTTATTAAAACCGCGCCAACTTCGGGTCCGCTGATGAAAAATCAGCTCCGATTTTCCCTCACAACGCACCCTCTTAGAAACGCACGCGACCAACACATCTAGCCGTTCCGAACAATCGATCGCGTGATACACACAGGAATTAAATCAAGGGATACGTAGCACTTTCAGAAATCTCATGACACGTGGCAAAGCCAATATTATTATCTAAAAGAATGACATATTCACCAATAAATGCCAGATCAACCACAAACCATGAAATCTGCGTAAGGAGAAGAAATAAATTCGAGCATATAATGGGATATTATATTCGTCTTCTTCTAACCCCCTATCTTTGGGTTATTACTTTATAGTCATAAAGTTATCTTTGGGTTATATCTTTATAGTCATAAAGTAGGTAAAAAACCACTGGTTTTCTATTATATTTCTTAACCCTTCAAGCGGCGGGTGTAAATCTTACCAGTCACCTGTCATTTCTGAGAGTTAAAGGTCCAAAATATAGCACTTTAGAGAAACGATCATAAGAAAGAAACTACTTGATGGATCATAAAAAAAGGAATTGTAGAATGATCGCATTCAAATTTGAAATATAAAACAATTAAACTTTATTTTGTAAAATAATTAGATAATTATGAATAATTATTAGAAAGTTGGAGAACTGAAAACTCACTTATTCAGCGATATCGACGTTTTATCTCAAAATACGAAACCCTATCAAGAAATTGTAAACATATTTGTGTAAGTTATTACATGCTCTACCAAATCTATTAGTTCATCTTATTTATTTTCATACATATATCCATCAGAAAAGCTACACAATATCTGTAGAGAAGTTAATCACAATTCACGAGTTGACGTAACTCGTACGCTTTGTGGGTTTTTTTTTGTACCTACTCGAGCGTATTTGAACGTGTTGTGATACGGGTTGGTGCGTTCGGGCGATAATATAACGGCCGTATCACGTACGTTCGTATATGTAGGTAGGGCGGTTAAAGATAAAACAGCTAGGAAAATTTACGATTATGCAATAAACTAAGGCATAGAAACGGAACAGATATTTGAAAATTGTTTGCGAAACAAACAAAGTTTCGATTTTTTGGATTATATCAACTCCACTAGACCACGCAGTGTTTTCTGGAAAGACACCTGTAATATACTGTAATTACATAGTTACCTGTTATAGTTAGGATGATTGAAAATATAATTTGGATATTTCAGAGAAAAAAATAGACATAAAATAAAGTTAGTTTGTTAGATAAGTGATAATAAAAAGGTAGTGACCAACATAGGTGTTTTTATACTATATTCTTAGTATTATAATATGGAGATATAGTAATTAAATGTTTAAATAAATACAACAAATACTTACCTACCTATATTCAACATATTTACCTTTCTTTATATGTATGTTAAGACAAAATTTCTCTACTTTTTGAACGCAACCATTTGGTAACTTTGAAGCAGCTTTAAAAGCAGTAATGGTTCTCAGCATCAGCCCATCGGCGAGCGTTGCAAGAAATGCATTGTAGATCTAATGGGCCAGAAGCAGGTAATGTCTCTGGCTAAGATTTGTGTTCGTCCAAATTTGCTTCTCAGTCTGCTTTTCGCCGGTGTGATGTTTGTAGTGTCGGCTGCAAGGCCGAATTGTGTCGTGATGAAAATAGTTGACAATCGATTTTATATGTATAGCTGCCTTATATAAAGTACCTCGAAGTCACTGAATAGTAAATCGGATAGGTGGTCCAACTACACCTACCACGAGGCATGGGCGACTCTATGTGTCGCGCTAGGAGCCGGTGGCTCGCTTGCGACATGCGCCAGTATTGTGCGTACACCGTCTCACAGTGACTCGCGGTTCACCCTTCTCTCTCAAAAGCCATCCGTCTACTATATGCTAAATCTGATATTGACTACCAAGAGGTAAACGGAAGTATGCACTCTCGCAGTAAACGCAGACATGATTATATTACACAAATTCAAATGTTCTTTCGATATTTAAGTTTCAACCTATTTAATCAGCTACCAGCTACCAAAAAAAGGCGTTTGAAAGGTTCCTTAAATGCAAGTTTCAATCCATACATGCTTTTTATGCATGGATGGAGTTTGTTAATTTTAAATGATTTTTAATTTTTTGGCCATTTTTTTGTCGCATTTTTGAATCATTAGACTTTCTGATTTTATATTTATTGATTATTTTAATTTGTGGTTTTAGTAAGTACATCTTAAAAATGATTTTGAGTATCGACAGTACTAAAATGTTGCATATCGACATGTCCTAAAAGCAATAATGAAGTACGTTGAACTGTACGTACGTACTGACAAATTTGGATATTGAAAAAAAGGGACTAATAGACTGCAATTTAAATGTACCTAGATATTACGTTTCTACAATCTGTTAAGATTTTTTGGAAATAAATTGAAATTTTTGCATACAAGCTTGATGATTTTTGACCATTCCAATTCCTTTAATGTTATTAACATTAATCATTAATTAATATTAACGTGTAACTAACATATGATCAACTCATATGTTGAATGTCGATAACATTATTAAGTAACTTCCGCCTACTTCCCATTTTTATTTTTTCAAATATTAAAAAATATAAATATTATCAATTTCACAGTACCAGAAAATATGTAGATTACAATATTTAATATGACATACCCTGACTATCTAAATACGTAGATTTTTATCGATTTGTTTTGTTATATATTTGTATTATGTGATAATTTTTGTGTAATTAATATATTGTTGTATTTTTTTATATATACCGATGTACATGGAAATAGTTCTGCAATTACTTCCAATTTATCTACCGAGTAAAGCCGACTTTAGTCCATGCCATAGTTGTTTTGTTACCACTGTAAGTTTTTGTAGTTACCTAATTTGCGATCAGATCAACTTTACTTTCTCCCGTTGTACTTGGAAGATACATTCTACTAGAAAATATATTAAAATGATGTTAATGTTAATATTGATAATATCAAACTGTTGAATGTCAGTACTGACATTCAATTCTATTGAATGTCAGTACTGACATTCAATTCTATTGAATGTCAGTACCTATATTTTCACAACTGCCAAATTCTAATATACGATAAGAGGTACTTTTATTATACTCGTGTATTCTAAATGAGTAAATTGATACTGATACTGATACCGCGCACATAGAATATAAACCAAACACATGGTGAAGTATTTTAATAGTAGCTTTCGCAGTGGATGCGTCTGGATACAGTACGACTCTCATAGTAGGCAGTTGCGGTTATTTATATTGATAAAAATGCGAAAAGAAAGGTTTTGATATATTTAAATTCGTAATTACGCTTAAATGAGTCCACCAGAAAAAACCCATGTCCGAAAATAATTGTGTTTTGTCATTTTTGGAAATATTTTTTGAAGAATCTACTCCATTATATAAGAGGCACAATCTTCACTCACTCACTAACCAACTCATCAATCAAGCCATAAAGCGATTAAAGCTCATAATCGTTGAAAACATGAACATTTTTAAGAGATCCATCCGGTAGTATCTGCCTAAAATCAATATATACGGGCATTAGGACATTTTAAAATATTAATTACTAATTTAATTTAATGTATTTTTTTAATTGTGAATTATCAATTGTAACATGTCTATGATGTAAATTTTTATCTCATTGTTTTAAAAATTGAAAATTTTGAAGTAATTTACTTTGTATGATATTTTTTAAATTGAAAAACTAGTTTAAGAATAATTTATAGTCATTCGAAGGCTTTCGCGGTTGTTTGACATTTAAAATAAGATAAAAACGAATTTGCCGCGCGAAGTTTGAAACACCTGACGTTTCGGCGATTTTGCAACCGCCGTTGTCTAGGGTAGGCGGTCTACCCTAGACAACGGTGGTTGCAACATTGCCAAAACGTCGGGTGTTACAAACTTTAAGAGGTAAATTCGCTTTTATCTTATTTATAATATTGAATGTCATTCCTACACATTTGTAATAATTCTAATGAAAATAAATACTCTTTACCTTATCTGATGTTTATCATAGCCATGGAAGGCTTCCCTAAATGGATATATAAGGTATATTGTCTTGTGTTTACTTTAATGCATAAAGCATTTATTTTTACCCTACTTGTTTACCTACCTTTCTATTTTCTGTATTGAGGTGACACAACCGATAGTTTTACGTAGTCGGTGACAAAGTTTTCTCATAATAATGTCAAAACAAACCAATAATAAAACACCAATAAAATATAGTCAACATATTATTATTTATTTCTGTAGATTTATACAGCTGAAACTAAAACCTTTACAAAGTTTTCTTAACCTTTCAACTGCAGATAGTTCTTATAAGAGTCACATATATGCAATTTTGGGAGACATCCGCAGTTGATGGGTTAAACAATATTATCATGACATGTAATCTTAAATTTTCAAGCAATTAGTACAACGGTTATTATTTTATTTATTATTTATTATACAGATACAGACCAATACTGTTTTTTGTATATTAAAGGACATTGAAACTGTTTGCAAAAAGACAACAAATAACGCAATAACGAATATTTTTTTTTTATTATTAACTAACCCCTGCGTAATAAAATGTTATAATAGAAATATTCCTTATTGTTATATAATTAAATCTATTTTCTCACAATCTGCGTTTATTAGTATCTGTTGAACAGATAATTAACATAAATTATATTCTATATACAAAAAATATATAATACTAATCATGCTATCGTATGGAAGATCTTACACTATTTTTTTTCATTAGTGGGTTTTAAAATAATTGTAAAATTGCTAATGCTTTCTATCTAATTATTTTCATATTATAATAACTATATTTCAGTTCATTAAATTACATTTATATATTAGTACACCGAAAGCGAGCTTAAAAAAGTATAAAATAAACACTGGAAAAGGATAATTCAGAGTTTAATAAATGAATGTAGGAAAATACTTAAATATAAGTGAATTTTTGTATATTATCTGTTTTTTACAATTTGTGAAAAATATATTTACAATAGTTTATTTTACAGTTTATCTTATCTTTATGACTTAAAACTATCTTTTTTATTTACTCCTATTTACATACCTGATAATCTATTTGGAATCATAAACATAAAATACAATAATTTAATTTTCGTTTTAAAATAAACTAAAGGTAATAAAATAATCTCTTCTTTTGCTACGGCTAAACTAAACGTTGCTATTTTTCTCTGAAAATAAAGTTACTAATTTTGTGTGTGCTTTTAAAATGAGTGATTTTATTATTTTTCTATTGTCATACAACAGCATCGAAACGTTAAAATTATCGATAAACTAAATTCAATTCTAATTTACATCTTCTATATTATTATCGACATTTCACTGTACAGTAAAGCAAAGCGTCCGATGGTCACTGAACTAAATAAAACATAGAGAGGAAATAACTTTGGTACTTTAGTTTTGAAGTCGCCTGGCGGTAGGAAGATCGTTGTGTCTACCGCATTGCTGCTTGTCAGGATATAGCCAGGATGAGACAGATGATCAGCACCAGGTTCTGAGCTGCCGATGAGAGCATCAGCGCTTGGCTCCCCCTCTGCATAGCGGCGGGGTACTCACCTGACAGGGGGAAGATAGAATTTTCTATTTTGAAGGTTATTTTTTTACCCGCATCATACAAAATTGTTAGTCTTACAACTAAATTTGGACCTGAAAAACATGATAAAATTAGTCTGATAGCTGCGTTAGAATATAGGCATTAATTAAATAATAAAGATCAGTGTCCACTTAAGCTATACTGCCTCTGAGTGTATGCTGAGCTAAGCGATCTTGTGGAGTTTTAAATATCGCTTTCCATACTATCCTGTATGATCAATGCCTATTAGGGCTATACTGTGCAGTAACGCGATTAATGGTTCCAGGTCTTAAGTTATTACCATTCTTATTACTTCATCCAAAATCATTTATTTATTTAAGTCCATAAAAGTACATTTAGTCACAAAAACATTCCTTAGCCTAATATTTCATAATTAATTAAACAGTTTTCTAATTTACTTCCTAACTCGGAAAGAGATTCAGAAATGATAGTTTGTGGTTTACCACCTCACTAGGAATAACCTGTATCGAGGTGGTACCAACAGAAATCGTATATTGCCTGCCGAAAGAGCATGATATATCCGCTTGTAGGTTTTTATTTTTTTTTACTTTATATTGCAATGGTATTTACATTTAATAATTACAAGGATGGAGGTAGTAACTTTAATCTAAAATTTAAAAATTTTAAAGAGACAAATTAAACGGAAGGTATAATAGTTCAAATATTCATAAATAAATATTCTTACATCTAATATAATACATAGATACGATAATCGCATAAACTTTACATGAAGTATATATAAATAAAAATTATTATAAATAAGTACATACATATATTATGATAATTAAAATTTTTAAATATATTATTATGATAATGCGAGTATATATTTACATATGCATAAGTGCCTTGATAACTATTTATCAAAGAAAATGACAATTTGCAATGCCATTTTTTATATAATATAGAAGATAATTAAGAATGTTCTACAATAGAATACAATATATCCGTAAATTTGCATAATATATATAAATAGAAATAAATAGAAATATGTTCATTCAAGAGATTTTAGTAATGCCTCGCAGTCTTTCCTAGACACTCTTCGAAAAGTAGGGTATGGTAAGTCGGTCGTCGGTACGTCCATTCTCAGTTTATTGTATAGTCTCGGAGCTTGAAAAGTATAATGTCGTTGTCCATATGTCGTGTCCATTTTTACCTCCGGTAGTCTGTATCGATGTCTAGTCTCATGTCCATGGTCCCGAAGTTTAGATATCGCAGTCCTGTCATTCCTCTGGAAGTACATTAAAACCGCTTTTAGGTATAACTGTCGGATGTCCATTACGTTAAAGTCTGAGAATAATTGGTCGGATGGGAAAAGGAGCGGTTTTTTATTAATAACCCTAATGAAGACTTTTGAGCTTTTATTAGCTTCTTTTATTAATCCCAAATAAAGTTTCCGAATTCACTATGGGATTACTCAGCTTTCCTTCTTTTTTATATTCATGCTCGCCAGCTCTAATCTTTCTAAAGCAACATCATAGTCGCTGTCTTCTTCCGTGCGAAAAACACAAATTTCTTTCTTCGTTGCCACGTAGCCATTTTCACACCTTTCTTATCAACATAAAATATAATTTCCAATTGAATATACGTATATATTTACATAAATATGTACATAAATACACATATAGGTACATAAACACACACACACACACATCCTCGCTTGCACACACACACGGACGCATACACACACACACCCTCTCACCGTATTTGTGACTCTCCCAGCAAACAAACAAGCACGCAAGCATTTCTCTTCTGATATTCATGATGTTTTTCATTAATTAATTGTAATAAACTTTATTACATAAATTTGTAATATACACAGGAAGTCCAACCGGTTTTATATTTATGAATGTATATTTCTATTAAACTTGTACACTGAGAAAAACATAACGACGTAATACATGGAAATACGCATGTTTCAACAAGGATTACGTATATAACTTGGACTATGGTACATACGTATGAATTACCATGACGCGTAACGTTGTTGGTGTGACGGTAGTTACCATGTCGTAATAGTAAAACATAATGTCTTATAATCTTCATAATAAAAATATAATAGTATATATAGTAATATAAATTGATTATTTCTAAATTTTTTTTTATTTTCATTTTTGTGAATTTATTTTGTATGTTATTTATATATATATATATATATTAATACTTATTAATACATAAATAAAAATATATTAATTTTTATCATGTTTTATAATAAAATAATAGGTTAATGACAATTTTCATGACATTTTTTTACGAATTTTTAATTAGGTAATTAATATATATCTGTTACATTAAGTATGCTTTTGTTTGTTTATATAAATACAATATTACAGATTTCTTAAAATAATTCAAATTAATTGTCTACCTTGGAACAGATGGCAGCCTATTTAGGTTAAGACTTTTGTATATTGAATCTACTCATAATTTGAACTGAATAAATAATTTGTAATTTGTAATTTGTAATGTTATTTCATTTCGTCGCTACCTTGGGATCTAGCTTCTAACATGACATCATGTAGTAGTATGTGTACGGTTATAGCCGGAAACAGGAATCATGTTGAAATTACTGTATACTGTTATTTTCCTATTAACCGTAATGAAAATGCTAATACATGTAATTGAGTAATATAGTTTCAACAAAATTCCTTGTAATTCAACAAAATTCCGATTGAAACATCGTTATTCTGTATAAAACCGTAATAATGAAATGGTAATGTAAGAATCAATCATTTTTTTTCTCAGTGTATAGTTAATAAATTTCCTAGTTAAATAAATAAAAGAAATAAACTTAAAACACGTTCGCACTATCCGAGCGACAATGGAATACTAAGGTTAGCTCAGCATAAATGCACAGCATAAATGGACGTCGCACGCAAATTTTGGTTAGCTATGTTGTGTTCTTCGAAACGCAGCTCGATGCCGCACAACTTAAATTGGTACAGGGCTTAATGCTTCACTATGTAACTGCATTACTAAAGTTAAAAACCAAGCGTTATACTTTAAATGTAGCAAGGCACTTATTTCATTAAAATTCTTTTTTACGGCGTCGTAAGAAAATGTGACAACATGCGCTATTGTTGCAAAGGATGGAATGGGTGATTTTACGACGTTTAGGCTTTCGTGTCGTCGTTAAAGAGTTGATAGTAAACTATGCTATAAAAATTTTATGTTCGGGAACTCCACCTGCTGTCAATGTTTCGCTGGAAATGACGATATGTCAAAGATGAAGGCAGGCTATCTGAATTTTGAGTAACTTCTTTATCATCTTAGTCCTTGCGGTTAATCTAATTTTCACTATCGATCTTTCCTATATTTATTGAGTAGGAGGAAATCGATAAAAACCGTGGTTTCTATGGATAATACCAAAATATTATTTCCTTGTTAAAACTAAAAATTACTTTGCTAGTAAACATCACCTCATATCACATCCTCTTAACCCTTTAAGGACGATGATTTTATTAATCATTTTATAAATTATCGAATACGAATAATTTAATATTTGTATTTATTCCATATTATTGAGACATGAGAATATTAGCAAAAAAAGTATTGGTTATCCAAAAATCCAAAGTATTTTTAAAAAATATCGGATATGATCAAGGAACTATGGTGATCTTAAATAAATAAATAATATATTTACGGCAACTTTTCCAATTTGATATTTTTTAATACTTTTTTAAGTACCTACGTATGATTTCTTAGTTAATTAAATAATATTTTTTTTTGACAAATTTTGAAAAAGTTGTAACTTTGCATCTTTATGAACCACAGGGACACTGATGTCCTATCAATTAATAAGAAATCTGTTGAACCAGTTTTCACAACACTTTACATATTATATGTTACTAGCTGCGCCCAGCGGTTTCACCCGCGTGGTGATGGAAAACTGTGATAAAGATGATAGAAAACCATATATCTTTATAAATTATAGCCTATGTGTTATTCTGATGTGTAAGCTATATTATTGTGAAGTTTCATCAAAATCCATTCAGTAGTTTTTGCGTGAAAGAGTAACAAACATCCATACATACATACAAACTTTCGCGTTTATAATATTAGTAGGATAGTAGGATAGTAGGATAGAATTTAAATTTCGAATGTCAATTTCTTAGATTTTTTTCCTACTTACTTGACAGTTATCGTTATATTTTAGATAATTCACACTATATCTTTATAAATTATAGCCTATGTGTCATTTTGATGTGTAAGCTATATTATTGTAAAGTTTCATCAAAATCCATTCAGTAGTTTTTGCCTGAAAGAGTAACAAACATCCATACATACATACAAACTTTCGCGTTTATAATATTAGTAGGATAGTAGGATAGTAGGATAGAATTTAAATTTCGAATGTCAATTTCTTAGATTTTTTTCCTACTTACTTGACAGTTATCGTTATATTTTAGATAATTCACATTATATCTTTATAAATTATAGCCTATGTGTCATTTTGATGTGTAAGCTATATTATTGTAAAGTTTCATCAAAATCCATTCAGTAGTTTTTGCGTGAAAGAGTAACAAACATCCATATTTACATACAAACTTTCGCGTTTATAATATTAGTAGGATTTACATCGCATTTGAAGAGTTTTATGTATCAAAAAATTCCATACTTAACCGCAAAGCTTATGATCCTCAAAGAGTTAGGGATTCCACATCAAATCTTACAGTATAACGTTTTTTCATTATTTTGAAAAGGCCGCCATTTTCAAACAAAATTGTGTATATAGTATTTTTGTCTTTCTTTTAATTTGTTTATTATTTTTTCGTAGTTTTCGATACGGTACAGTCACGCACACACACACACACACACACATATTTTCCAAAAATCACTTTGATGACCAGGATCTCAAAACGTTAAGATGCTGTAAACCCGGTGCAAAAGGCTCTTCTTATTAAGGGTTGGCAAACATTATGGCCACTTAGGCCCGTATTGTTGCGGCGCGGAAATACTCGGTGGTGCTTGAGTTGAACCATTCAACGAGGTTTTGTAGCCAGTGGGTTCTTCTTCGGCCAGGTCTTCGGCGGTTCTTTATCTTTCTTTGCAGGATTATTTGGAGAAGGTTTTATTTGTTACCACGCATGTTGTATTTGTATGTCCAAAAGGTGCAAAAACAAATTCATAATTTTGCTCGAAAACAGGACTTTCCTTATTTATACATTTCCTGTAATGATTAAAAATATCAAAATAAAGTGTTTATAATATTTTTTATAACAATAATGGCAAAATGAATTTATAATGAAAGCGAATAAGTAAAACTCCTCACTTCATTCGGCCTTTATCTAATACCAGAAAGCTCTGTCGAAATATGGGCAGTCCTCGCAGCAATGGACAAAGAGAGAATCTACTACCCATACTCAAAGCTCATCCGCCACATATACGACAATGTCACGCTGCAAATGACACTTGAGGACGACATGGTGACAAAGGAGATCTGGATCGAGAGAGGCGTACGGTAGGGTGACACGATGTCCCCTAACCTTTTCACTCTGGCACTGGAAGACATCTTCAAGAGCTTGCATTGGGAAGGAAAGGACATCAACGTAAATAGCTCGTTCGCCGATGACATAGTCCTGATAAGCAGCGACTCAGCACAACTCAAGACCATGCTCGAGGAACTCCACACAGCATCAGCGAGAGTGGGTCTGAAGATGGGTCTTCATAAAAAAAAAATCTTAGCCCAGACCGAGTCCAGATCACCGTTGAGAGCCAGACATGCTTGAAGTCGTCGATCATTACATCTATCTTGGCCACAAACTCTAACTGGGCAAAGACAACCAACGTGTAGAAATGGTCACACGTGTGTAATTGTCTTAGGCGGTCTTCGGAAACCTTGCCTACATCCTGAGAAATCTAGGGATGGCCATCAACCTAAATCGGAATGTGTATGAGACATGCATGCTGCCAGTAGCAATGTATGACCTTAAAAACAGAGCGTCTAATGCAAAGCAGTACCAATAGCCACAGAATAGCATGAAAAGAGCAATGCTGGACTTCAGTCTCGAAGACAGAGTGCGCAATGAAGAAATACGAAGGCGCACGGGGGTGACAGATGTCATGAAACGCATCGCTATGCAGAAGTGAGGCTGGGCAGGTCACGTTACAAGGTAGGATGATGCAATTTGTCCAGTGGAGACTATGAACCGCAGGTGTAGAAGGACTACAATTTACGATGGCTGGACGACATCAGGAAAGCAGCATAAAAGAACTGGCTGAAACAACAGCTGACAGAGAGACATGAAAGAAGGAGAGGCCTGCGTCCAAGAGTAGATCAAACCAGGCTGAGGAAGAAGAAGAATGACAAAATAAACATGTCGAAAAATATTACAATATTTTTGAAACCACTCTCGTTTTATATCTGTGTATGTTAAATGTCTGCATGATAGTTAATTTTGGATAAAGTTTTCTTCTTTCTAAAGCATGCACCATAATGGGAAAAATAATCTACATAAATACAAAATCAAGGAGTACTTTACCGTTTAGTACGTGCACAGCAATGCTCTTGCTCTGAGCATTGCTCGGATTGCACGTATAGGTCCCGGAATCAGACGGTTTTGCCATCTGAATTAAAAGAAAGGATGTGGTCGTTTCTCCCTTCTCGGTTATAACGGAGACACCGCCGCGCGGTGAATCATAGCTGATGATCTGGCGAAGAGAAATAATAGTAATTAATTGTAGGTATATTTCTCATAACATACTAAGAGATCTTGGGAATTGGTTAAGAGAACGACACTGTCGCTAGTTAACTAGTTCGCTGGGAAGTAATCAAACCAGTGCAGTTGATCCATTAAAAACCATATGTTAGGTTCAGCCGAACTCACAGGTCAACACCCATCCGGCAGCCTACAAACAGAATTGGAAGCGCGGGTAGGACTCTGTGCCTGCGGGCCAGTTCCCCTGGGAATCGTGCTTCGGGCGCTCCTAGACAGTTTGCGAACTGTGCAGCGTCAGAAAATCGATTTAAATGCATTCCGACAAATAGCCGGGAGAGTCTGAAAACGGCTTTGTTTCCTATAGAGCTGGGTTGGTTGTTAACCGTACGGCAACTGCTCTTAAAACAACCCGGCTTTTCACCCGGTATCAGGATAAAGGGTAAAAATCCGGGCAAGGGATGTCGTCGTCCGCGATAGATTCGGTAAATACCGAAACACCGCTACGTGAGGGAGAGGACCGCGCAAGTGACATCGAAACCGTAACCAATGGGAAGGCCGGAGAAATCTGGATGTAACCGGAAGTAAGGCCACGTTCAACTTACGGGAGATAAAACTATATTAATCGTTAAAACTTCCTGGGGTGACGAGTTCGCCCTTTTTGGTCGACATCTCCGACTGTCGCTGCAAACGTATTAATTGAAACACACTTTTGTTATAGAATCACTCATCTATTTTCTATGATTCAATCGACTGGCCTTGCCCAAGATCAGTGATGTTTACCGCTGGGCAATTAATTCACTAGAGCCGGGACCATTGACTTTGCTCTCTGGGTGTGGTGTCACAGGGCTGCGTGGGTCGTTCTCCAGAAATGTGGAAATCCGGCGTCCTTTCACTGACTTCAAAGAATGTAATTTTTTATTCTTATTTTTTTTTTATATTTTTTTTTTGTAGATATTGAAGAGCACTGTATAACAGTGTAAAAGTTTTTTAAATATCTGTCATAGAAAAAAAGATAAACGCCTTTGAAATACAAATTGGCGACGGTAATTTGAAATCGTGGCGAGGGTAATTAGGATAACGGTAATTATGATTTGATGGTTTTTATTTTTTTTAGGGCTACTTTTACTATAAAACTAAAAAGTAAAGCTAGAAAAATGTTAACGTCAACAAACTTAATAATAAGTAATATTCACCACAACTCCACCAAGTAACACGCACTTTAATTTCGCTGCGAAGGTAATTATGAAATAACCGCAAATTGCAACTTTTCTCCAAAATTAGACGTACCGTGCAATTTATCGACAAAAGTAGGCGCAGCCGATAGGTCCGCTCTAGATCAGTGCAAAGGGCACACTGGGGTAAACTTTATAGCAAACGCCTTCTAGTGATTGGCGTAATAATTAGTGATGTGCGACGTTTTGAAAACTGGCAACGGTAATTTGAGAAATTGTGGTGACATCGGTTCGGAACGTTATAAACGGTATAAAATATGAAATATGATTTATTAAAACCATATAAAATAAAGCTTTTGGAATCGTAGTTTATGGATACATAAGTTAAACAGCTCTATTATTTACAAGTGTGGAATGCCATTCACTCGAAAGTCGAAAAATGGAGAAAGGGACAGGGACGGTAATTAGAGTTTCATGGTTTCACATTTTTTTTCAGGACCTTCAATTATGATTAAGCCACATGTTAAATATTCCAAAGTTAGAGGTACTTTAGTTCTACATGTAAAAAAATATTAGAATACTATGGGACATCGGGAACATAGTTATTCATGCCGGAACCGTGTTTTTCCCAATATTTGGAGAACCACCCGCGTTTCCTGCGGCAGGTAATTATTGAGGCGCCCAATGGCACAGGCTTCTTATGGTGATCGGTTATGCAGACATACTGACGTACATGGTAACTTTTGCGGCGAACGACTACTGTGCTGCGATTCCCGAGTAGCAGGCTGCGCAGGTACTTCTACCAAACTTCTAGCGGCTTGGTATGTAGCGGAGCTAGCTCGCGGATGTGCCGTGTGGCAAGGTGTATGCCCTCGGTACATGTTGCGCGCGGGGCGCTTGACGCATTCCTCCGTTTCGCAAAAGTCTTTTTTCAGGGTGCCGTTTCGGACACAGCCCAATGGCATCGTGGTTAGGTCATCTGATCTTACTTTGTCATCTGCGAGCTAACGGGCCCATGATGAGTTGGCCACGATGACCCATGTATTCAGGGTCGGTCACACTCACGGGTCAACACCCATCCGACGGCCTCCACGCACGGGGTGCGAACATGGGTAGGACTCTGAGTCAACCAGTTTCCCCTGGGAATCAAACCTCTGGCGCTCCTGGACGGTCTGCGCACCGTGCGGCGCAAGCCAATCGATTGTGCTCTCCGACTAACAGTCGGGGGAGTCTGGGAACTGTATTGTTTCCTATAGAGCGGGGGTGGTTGCGTACCTTACGGCGACTGCTCTTGAAATGACCATTGGCCATCCGATCCCGGTTCAGAGCCGGGCAAAGGACGCCTTGGTCCGCGATAGATTCGGTATACTCCGTTTCACCGCTTCGTAAGGAATAGGCCCGCGCAAGCGACCTCGAACTCGGAACCAATCGAGAGACCGGAGAAATCTGGTCACAATTGGAAGTAAGGGCGCGAGTTTCTCAAGCCGCTGGGAAGTAATTCCTGGCTTTCTCGCGGTAAGGAGTTGGTCTCTTACGGATTGTGGCGTAGCTAGACGTCGGATTTGTTATGTCCAAAGTCTTCTACGCTCACTGCAGGTCGATAGAACGGCTAATCGTTAAAACGTCCTGTGGTGACGGGCTCGCCCGTTGTAGTTGATAACTCAATATGATCTTACTTTGTAAGGTCCCGGGTTCAATTGTTGGAATTGCATTTCAATTCTGTCGATCGCATGCAATAACAAGGCTCACACTTACAGGCATATTTCACGCACACATAACATATAAACACTTCATAGTAGGGTTGGTTGGAAGGGATTGTCGTGTGACAATAAACCCACCCATTGTGAAATTTCACAATAAACAGTTTAAACAAACAAAGAAACATTTCACGGGGCTCCCTAAACTTTCCTTAGCCTTCCCTTCGGCTCCTGTTAGATATTCCTCCGCTGCGTTCACGAGAGACATTAAAACGTTTCATTTAATTCAGAGTCAAATCAATCAAATATCAGTCGACGAGCCTTGATAGGGGTTCGTGACGTCTTTCACTATTTATTCTATTTGGTGGAGCTTCTCGTGAACCGGGCCCATCGACCCGGTTCACGAGAAGCTCCGAGAAGCGGTTTCATTTAGGTCTTCAGAGGCAGGTATCGTAATTATGACAGGTATCGCAATTGTGGCAGGTATCGTAATATGTGGCAGGTATCGTAATACCAGAGTCAAACTGTCGAATATCGGTCGACAGGCCCTGTATATAGGCCTGTGACTTCTTCCACTTCTCGTGCTCTTGGGTGGGCTTCGTATGAGCCGGGTCCATTGGCCCGGCTTTCGAGCATATGGCGTCTCAGGGCTGTTCACCCTGAGGCAGGATTCTTAGTGTAGAACAATGTTACGCTCCTTTCTTCGAGGCACGTCGTGGTAGGTCCGTTTTGAGGAAAATATTAATGAGCATAATATTTTCCTCTTCCAAAGTCAAAACAACTTGTAAATGCCTATGTATTATTTACAAACAAAACTCCACAGCGCGCTGTAAAAGACTGCCAGCGCCCCCTGGTAATACATTGTATAACTAAACTAGTACGTACATTTAGACATATACCATTCTATACAGCTCAAACATTCAAGGAAATATAGATAGAACAGGTAAAAGTTGCAATATTTCGGCAGGTACCTAATCGAGGGCTAATAGGATTTTCTTGAATTATCAACTAAGCGCTTGAGATCGTTAGCAGCGCGGCGGCGGTCCGAGCAGAAATGGAAAGTAAAATGTCGGTATATGACAGAGGGAGGGCATGCAGCAGCAAGAGCGAGACGGGGAGCAATGTTAGAAAACGCACGCAATATTCATTAAATGTGAAAGCGTCGCATATTAAAAGTCAAATTAAAATAATCATGTAAATAAAGAAAGATGTAAATGAATATAAATATTATTAAATTAATGGTAAAATAAACCAATAAAAATAATAGTCATAATTCTAAACAATAAAAATCATCTATTTAAAAACAAAACGAGAGATGCGAAGTGTTTTAGATAATCAAGACGTGGGAGCATGATGAGATAAAGAAGGAGCGAGCGCACGATCTACGGGCGTCGCGATGCTAGTCTATATGTTAACATCCACACACAAAGACATTATCAAAGAATTATCTAGAAAACGCAATTGAATATAATTTATGACAAATATATTCTTACTCCATTATTGTGATTCCAGAAAATGTATGCTGGCGGCTCAGGCGAGTATAGAACGACACACGTGAGGTTTATTGTACTACCACGGTCGATGTACAAGTCAGGACCCCCGATGATTTCAGTCGTAGGTTCTGCAAGAAATAAAATAAAATAAATCATAATATATTTAAAAAAAAACACGTTTACTTTGTAGAAATTCAAACATTAAACAAACAAATAAAATATAACAATTAAAATAATATCACATGAATCTCCATCAATAGAAAAATACCTACTTTATCATCCAGGAAATATAAAATTTTAATTAATTTTCAAATAAAATATTACAAATAAAATGATAATTATTATATAACATTCAGGATCAAAACCACCAAAAATAAATTAAATTATCTGTATAGTAAATAAATAACCAAAATAGTCAAAAGATAAAATATAAAAAAGACATAAATTTAATAATAAAAAAAAACTAATTATCAACGACGAATTTAACAGATTAAAAGTTATTTTTAAGTTAAAGTCAATCAAATTATTTAAACATTAGATAAAGGGCTGGATTGCGCTTCTTTGTGAACTAAGACTAAAATTAGTTCAAGCGAACGAGATAAAACAATACGTTAGAGCGGAATATGAAACGAACGATCTTCGATAAAAACAACCTGTCCGAATAAAATTAAACACATATCGTCCGGTCTTAGATTCAGATGCTTTATCTTTTGTGGGTAATTTTAATGCAGAAGAGTGACAACCGTTCATTTAACATTCCGCTCTAGCGTATTACCCTGTCTAGTTCGCACGAATTATTTTCCGATTTTAGTTCACGAAGAAACGCAATCGAGCCCACAAGCTGCACAAGCTATATCTTATTGCCTCCATCGTCGCCAGAGTGTTTTACAGCCCAAAGGGGCCCGCCACTGAGTTTCTGCTAGTTTTATTTAAAGCTCCGTTCACATAGAAAATATCCATTTTAAATTCTAATCAGCACAAGAAATAAGCAAACAGGGAATTCAAAATTTGGCCAATGTATAGAAATTTAATCAAAGATAATTAATTGCGTACAAATATGGTAAAATGTTTGAGAAGTAGGTATATACCCTTGTGTTTTAATTATTTTATTTCCTTATGTTAAAAGAACGCCTGAATCTTATAAAGAAAATAATAAAGATATCATATCCCCCAATATTTTCATCGTTTTTGATTTCAGAAAAATATCAGTGCATTTTTTTAATAATTTCATCCAATTTTAAGTAAGGCTTTAATTTAATATAAGTGGTGTATTAAAAAAAAGTTTATATAGAGATGTTGAATGACTTATTGGTACCTGAAGTGCAAAACTTTTAGAATATAATAGAATAGAATAGAATAACTTTATTGTGCTATAAAAACATAACTTAATGAATATTACGCTGGTTTTATAAAAAATACAATTTATGCACAAATGGCGGACTTATCGCTATAGCGATATCTTACAGTCAGTCAAAACTTTTCTAGTTATAACCAAAGAACATTCTGTTTTTCAGCAGGACGGAGCCCTGATATGAACGAGTTCGTGACATTTTCACTCACAAACTGATCTCTAGGATAGGTGATATAAATTGCCCCTCACGCAATCCTGATTTAAGCCTGTAAAGACTTCGCCTACATACCCACAACAAAAGAAGTAATTTCTATAGAATCGAAACCGCAAACACACTTAATTTAACACGCTTCAACTAGCATCGAATTCTACATAATTTTGGCATTTACTGCACACAAAGCTGATGACTAATGTAATTTCTTCTGATCAATACGAATTGACACACTTATTCTCACCCCACTCAGTGACCATTGCATCATTCACACGATATAACACGCAGTACATTCCGATCGATCAATATCATTCCCCTGGTGGACATCATTCCCCTGGTGGACAGTTACCGTGGCTACACATCATTATCATCATCTCAGCGGCCGTCGCCCGCTCTAAGTACGCGCTCATACATCGATCGGCTACACAACCACGACATCACCTCGAGCCCACACTACCTACACACCGGCGAATTATCAAACAAGGTGTTGCAAACTGGCAACTGATCACAAACCTTCTGAATTAATACTTCAACTTCAACAGCAACGACTTTCAATACGAAAAAAACTTATTGATGAGAACCACCCTTCGCTCACGAGAAATTGGAGTCTAGTGAAGGGTGGCCACCCTCATAAGCCCAATGGGCTTTTTCTTAAGGGATAATCTCAAATGCAAAGTGTATGTCAATAATCCGGCTTCTCTGGCGCAGGTGAGAAAAAATAGCCGTTATGAAATGACAGCTATCACGGAGTCTACATGCCGAGGCGTCATGAAAAATTTTTCTGTTCAATTAAATAAGCGCGGAAAACGTGATGGTTTACATTTATATGACATTATATTTTTTATAGAAGTTCCTAAATTTTGTATTCTACTATTTAATAATGATTTCTTGGACAAACGTCAGCCTTTCCTTAATTACCCCACTGCCCCACAAAGGATTATTATGTATTCAGCATTCATCTTTGTATGTTTTCCGTTTGTTTATTCCACCATAACGTCTAAACGCTTGAACCGATTTAGAAGTGTGCCGTATTGTTAGAATCGTGTTGTCCCAAGTGTCATAATGTGCCGCGACCCCTTGCTCATATAAGAAGAAAGCAGGGTCTTAAATATAAATCAATGTGTTCAGCGGTGCTTGTTGATATTCAACATTTGACAGCTTAATTTTTTTTCGTTCTTCCTCTTCGCGGCCATCAGGAATAGATCCGGTGGGCCTAGTAACGAATATAAATATTTGGAATATTAATTTAGCTAAATAAATTATACAAAGTGTTTAATTACTACACTCCACAAAATATTACCGATTTTTAAATAACCGATTTTGGTTTCTACGAATTTATTCCAATTTAAAATTTTTGAAAATTATAAAACTACGACATTGTACTCCGGTATGTATTGATGATGAAAACCTGATTTTTTATTCTACCATAACTTCTAAATGCTTGAACCGATTTAGAAGCATATGATATTTTTAGAAGCGTTATATCATTCCAATTGCTTAGGGCACCTAAACTGTTCAAATGTCAATAAATACGTAAAATATCCAAATGTCAATAAATTAACATAAATATATCGTGTTTAGTGTCAAGTTAAATGTCTCATAGAGTACATTTTGGAAATATACATCTATCTATATGGATAAATACATAAACTACAAATATATATAAATAAAATAGTTTACTTTCTGTAACGGCAGTCGTCTTTTTTATTCCTTTTAATATATTATTTTTTGTTTTATTCATTTTTAATAACTTATTAATTTAATCGACTATTTATCGTCTCGGTCTCGCCACTCGTCATTAGTTTGCATATTTATTTTTAGAATATGCTTAGTTTTAGAAATGTTTATTTACTGTGTTTCAATAAAAAAAATATCTGAACCTAGTTGGGCCCCAAACAATCGCTTACTTACTTAACTGAGAGAAAATTAATTATCCACATTGATTCGCTTCATGTCAACATGTTTATATGGTCCAGAATTCGTATTCAAAACTTTTTAGATCCTTTAATGGAATGCAACGGACCTAGCAAGTAAGGGTAGACCTTTCTTTAGGGTTCGATATAAATCACGGCTTACACACTTAAGAGGCAGTGTTTTCGTCGAGTTCCACTTGTCACTTTTGAGCTCGGCCGTGATTGAGCTGTCGCCGGGACAACTCCCGCGGGGCCCTCGTTTACTTCATTGGCCGGAATTTTCGCGAAAAATCCATCGCCTCCTCATGCGAACGAGCACCCAGCCAAATAAAGCGATAAAGGAGCCTAACCTTCGAGCGAAACCATTTACAAAGCCTCTACTATTAGAGTCATACTGGAGGTGATGATAGTGTTATGATATTTGGGAGCTATGTAGCTATGTTGCAGTTAGGACACTAAGTCTTATGTGTCAGTGTCGGCGAAAGTCAAAGATCAACACCCATCCGGCAGCCTCCACGCAGAAGTACGAGCCCACTGCACCCCTGTTTTGACATATTGCGATGACACTCGCCGTTGTGATGTCTTCCGTCCGCCGCATTGTTCAACCAATAACGCACTATTCTCGCCGGTGCCCCGTATATATGTGAAAATTGTAAATTGCTTTGATGGTATGCTTCTAAGTAAATCACAATTCAAGCAACTCGCCTATGCAAAAAACGGACTAAAAAAACCAAACTGAAATTAAAATTCAATATTTAAGGTATTAGAAGAGTATAACAATGTAGGTAAATTAATAATAAGTAGAAAACGTTTTTAGATTTACGTCAAATAACTCAATGTAGTATTATCTCTAGTACGCAAGACTGATGTAAATCTGTTGTTTTTTTAAATAAAGAGAGAAAAAAATGAACCGCCACTGCACCCATGTTGTGAGACTGTGACAGCCTGTCGCAGCAAAATACTGAGAAAAAAATAAGACAAGACCGGTTTTATTAAATACATGTGTACCATAAGCTAAACAGAGGTAGAAATACTTAATGGCGGTTCCTTCATACAAGTCGAAATGCCCTACTTGCAATTTTATTAAAAAAATCGCTAAACTAATAAATGAATTTGCGAGCGCCTATTGCTATCTAGCGGGAACAGATCGCTCCACGCGACAAAACATGTTATCGATAGGGCAACGATTCGCTGCAATCTTACCGAGTTGAGTTCAGCTAGTCTTCTCCCTCGCACACATGGGCTTGCAACGGGGTTTTAAAATCAGTGGTTTTTTCATTTATAGACTGTGGCAAATTACCCAAAACAATATATGTATTTATACGACTTTTGTACTGACGAATAAGCCTGGCTTGCTTTCGCATGAAGTAGAATGCGAGCGTGTTCCGTATATAGTTCGGTTTGTTTTGAACAAGTAACAGAGCAGATTTTTTATTGTATAATTTCAATTAATTTGTGGTTTTTATTGCCTGGTAAACAATGGAGGAAATTGTCCCTTGTAGTGAGTTCTGTATTAATTTTATTTCACTCGCCCAAGCAAATAAAACAGCATATCTTAAAGCGGCGGAAGGTGACTGCTGATAAGTATATTGTAACAAAAATCCAAATTTGCGTGGCCTGTTATGTTTCAGAAACATGTTGCACGCATTGCAACATGCTTCGCGTGCATTTCTCGTGTTTTTATGGGTATTACTCAGGTTTTGAGTTGTTTCATAATCCTAGTTCCAGGTCCATGAGCATCTCTCCAAAAAATCGCATAAAAGCTATGACATTTTAGCTGTAAAATTAGAAATAGCCGTATTGCACGGCCCAATAAAAAATGACCCTCCTGTTGTCCTTGCCGTGACAATAAAAATAAGAGATTTAATAAAAACACCAAGTTCGAAAGAACATTTTAATAAGTCTAATAAATATTACAAAAATATTACTATTTTATTGTGAACATGAGTTGTCATAAGTTTTTTTTATCTCCTAAAGTTGGTTTAACGACAGGTACTTCCGGTCTGTCAAATCTGGCTACTGCCACTTGAGGGAACATTTTGTTCCAAAATGGTGGGAGAAGTTTTACTGGCTCGCGCTGGGCGACAGAGAACTCGCTAAAAGCCAAGTAATCCGCGAAGATTTGTGCATTAGAAGTGCGGCGTTTTGAAATTATGCGAACAAGGCCTTATTTTTTGGTAAGCGTTTAATTCTTTAGGGGTTTCAATTAGCTATACGAGTTCGTGAAAGTAATGGTGATTTTTTTTCTTTTAATCACAGCGTGGGTTATGCTGTATTACCTTTTATTTCTTAATGTAAATAAAACTCACGAATCGGCCAACCGTGCCCGGATTTTTCTCGCCTGGATATCCAAATGAACTGGAAAACGTACCACATGTCACATTAATCTGAAGAGGAGATAGACGGAAGGAAAAACAGCAAATTAAAGACCTTTGTTTTATAACTCATAAATTTGTAGTTTTATTTTAAATTTGCGAAGGTTTATTCTCCGTTTTGCCAAATTTAGTGCCAAACCAAATTCTTTCCCCGACCCTGTGGTTGTTTTTTTATTTTTCGGTTATCACCTAACCTAACCTATGGTATTTTTTTTTTCCGCGTTTTGGACAAATGCGGTGGCGCTCTTGTTCTTTTTTGTGTTGGTATAACGTGATATGATCCCCAATCACACGTTATAATATGTATGTTAAATTATGTCTAGCAGTAGCATGCCTTTAGTGTGTTTTATTGGATCTATGACACAAGCAGTAAGTTTGTCAATTTGAAAATTGAAGAGTGAACAGGTATCTCTTTTTACTACAAAAAACGTAAAAAAAACACAAAAAGGTATTATATGTCGGGCTTTCCCCATTTAACAACCCTGGGTACGCTACTGCATTAGATTTTACATTAGTAGCTGACGTATATACTTATTTTACATTAGTTTGTATTCAAACAAACCCTACTCTATTCCGCCTTATATGCGACTCTAATAGTAGAGGCTTTGTAAATAAGCATCCAAGAAAAGGGTATTAAATGCCCTCGGCATCGAGGCCAATCTTGGCGAGATCGCCGGGCGGACGTCACACTATCGCCTTATAACCGAGCGAATAATTCAATTCAGTTTTATCAGGGAGGCCGATGGAATCATAGGCGGTTTCTTCTCCCGGCGGAATTTATGGATCCGGAGCGAGACGTGGCCATAACGGGACAGGACGCCATTCTATTGATTTTTGAGCGGCCCGCAGATAGCTATACTATGTTAGGCACAATTATTTGATATGGAAGATATAACTATTTTGTAATCATTCTAGACTAATTTTGTTATTTAAAGTATGGGGGCCGTCCACATATTACGTAATCACCTAGAGGGAGGGGGGCGGGTTGGAGATGGGGCTTACGCTTGATTACGTAGGGGGGGCGGGGGGGGGGGGAGGAAGTGCCATCCTTATTACGTAATCATCTTTGGTCACCGCATCGGTTTTTTTTGGTCTAAACCTGCACAGAAATAGCGCAGTGCCGCGACGAAGATACCCCTTCGCGCGATGTGCGTAGATAGACCACGCGCTCGTCTGCAATTGAGTCGCCCGGACCTGTTCCTGCGCTCGTTAGCAAGCCGGTGGCCGTTCTGCGTCGCGGCGGTATGGCTGCAACTCTGGACTAGCGCGCCGCTGCACTCTCCAACTCCATAGCGGAAAGATTAACATGGTCATGTGGCGCTTCAACTATGGCGGATTTACACATGGAGTTTCTCAGTACATACGCCAAAGCGTTTTCACTCCTCTCGGGACCGAAGGCACAACGGCGGGCCGACGAGGAGTGGAGGCGGTTTAAAAAGAAATACAAAAAGTGCACGAAGGATCCGGAGTTATGCCTAATTGTGGAAGAAATGTGTGCATGGGCCCATATTTTGATTTCTAATGATTATTTTGTTGGTTTTTTAATTTTAATAACAATTTCGTAACCACTTTGATATTAGATTATTAAACCTAGAAGTTAGAAAATATTGACGGGGCAGGACGTCATTCTAAAGACTTCCTAGCGCCCCGCAGATAGCCATATTATGTTAGTGCCAATTAGTTTTTATGGATGAGGTAAAAAAAATATAATCATTTTCGAATGCATTTATTATTGAATAAATATTTTGGTTTTTAATGATTTGTTTCTTTTGTTTTTTTTTATTTTATTATAAAAATATAAATAAAAACATATCTTCTCGTAAAATTACATTAGGGACAGACATACAAACGAGACAGAAAGCCATTCTAATAATTATCGAGAGTTACGCAGATAGGCATACTATATTAGGCCCAATTATTTTTTGTGAATAAGATAAATATTTTTTAATTATTCTTGACTACTTTTATAATCTAATGAATATTTTGATTTATATTTCTATAAAAAATCGTAACCGTTTTGATGTGTGATGATGAAATCTATAAATTAGAAAACATCTCGTCATAAAATTACATTATAAATTGGGGACAGACCGATAGACAAACGGGACAGGACGCCAATCTCTTGATTTTTGAGCAACGAGCATTTATTATGCATAACTAGACGCCATTATTTATTGTGGATAACTATTTTATCACAATTTTAACTACTTTTATTATTTAATGTATAATTTATTTTTTTAATTATTATTTTGATTAGGTATTTAAAATTTTACTAAAACGATATCGTAACATTTTGATCTCAGATCATCGAACCAATAGATCATAAAATATTTTTACAAAAAAATATATTTTTAATTGCTGTTACATAAAATTAGCATCTTCTTGGATCAGGCCCTATCTAGTTAAACATTAAGCAGATGTTTGCATTTTCAAATAATTGTTATATATTTTCTTGAATAAATAAATACAATAAAAAACTTCTTCTTGCTGAGAAGAAATTCTTCACTAATAATGTATTTACTAATGAGGTATAAACACGAATTTACCGCGTGAATTTTGTAGCATCCGACGTTTGGGCGATGTTGTAACCGCCGTTGTCCAGGGTAGACTGGACAACGGCGGTTGCAATATCACTGAAATGCTACAAAATTCACGCCGAAAATTCGTTTTAAAACTTCTTTTATAATGTCAAACAACCGCAATAGTCTTCGATTTCATATTTACTAATGCTCGTTCTAAACTAAACTATGGAAGATGGATCGATTTCTTAATTAAAAATTATACAGTTTTGCATAAATTTGCAATAAAAGCAAAATCAGTTATCTAATAAACTATTGCGGATATTTTGCATTTTAGGAACGCTAAGGATTGCCGCAAAAATTCCGTCTGTAATCTTGGCAACATTAAAAAGTTTTATACATTTTGGCTAAGCGAAGTTAACTAACTGAAATATTTAAGCATTAGGACAAGTTTCATGCCAGCGTACATAAAAAAAATCACCCCAAGATACAAAAGTGTCTGTATAATATTCAAATCTACTGCATAACTAATAATGTAACTTTAAATATCAGTAAATGGTAGTTATTGATATTTAAATTATTGATACTGATATTTTACACCTGTGCGCATTTTTAAAAATTAATATTGGGTACAACTTAATTAGAATTTCTGCTTTAAAACATCTCGGAATTATTTATGATTACAAATTGCCAAATTCTTCAACTTTCTCCACTTTCTTTTCCTTCGTTGCGAACCATTTAATAGGTAGTCCAATTTGTATGATGGCTAAATTTAACTCCCTAATTAGACCCAGGCTCGTGTATAGTACAGTGATCTGGAATTCCTCATAATCCATAATAACATTATCGAGAAACTAAAAAAAATATTTCTGGTATTTGTAGATTATAGATTTTATAGGGGTTATAGATTTAGCAATTATGGATGTTATTGTTATAATTATACATTAAAATATCAAAATTCATATATATTGCAAAATTGACAAAAACCTGTGCTTCATTAATAATTTTGTCAATTTTGTCAGGTTGCTCAGACGTATAAAAATTGCACAAGTTTAATACGCCTCAGCGCAATCAATCTCCGAAATATTATAGACCAAGCAAATAAGCTCAAATGTGAATAAGTAGCATAAATAATTCACGTAGTTTTAAAATTCGGCCTAGTTATTCATTAAGATATTCGATTGTTTGTGTGTTTCTACTCTTTATAGAGAATGATGATGATTTAGAGATTATGACGAAAAATACCTATAAGGCTATATCCACTACTATCCTCCGAATGGTTATTGACTCCAAAAGTTATTTCCTTTGGTGAAAGTCTATTTCCGAACTATACTTTTATTAAACAATTTTCTTTGTCTGACAATGGGAGTAAATGTGAGAAGTACGATGTCCGCGGTACGCGAGCGGCGCGTTGCGCGGGCGGTTTTTGACGTGAAGATGTGCATGTGTAGTGATGCATAATGCGGTGCTTTATTATTTGCATTATGCATTCGTATATTATCATCATCATGCGTGGCTACATCTTTATTGTGAAAAATCCCAATGCGTGGGTTTAAGATTATAAGACGATCTTTTACAGTTAATCCTAAATAAAAGTGTTTATACGTAGGTGTGCGTGTAGCATGTATATATGCCTTGTTATTGCATTCGATCGACAGCATTCAAATGCAATTCCTTTAATTTTATCCCAACGGCAAATGGGCACCCAAGCGGGAATCGAATTCAGAACCTTAAAATGTATTTATAACCAGGCGACCTAACCATTATGCCACCGAACCATCCTGTCCAAGATCTCCTTGATGAACATACTGAAAGTTCTCAAGTATACGAAGTGAACCGGAGGGTAGGGATGTGGGGGGGGGGGGGGGGGGGGAGGGGTGGTATTTTCAAAGTATTCATAGCGGTAATCATATAGGTTTTGCCGATATCTGCTAAAAACTGGAGCATGGGACATTTGAATTCCCAACCACGGCTTACCCCACATCTTTGGGTACTTTCAGTATTTTCGTCAGGTCATCCTTAGGAATAACTTAGATGCTTGAACTTAGACTTAGAAGTTCAAAAATGGACAACAAGCATAAATATTTCACGTACTTTTGAAAATTGATTATGTTATTCCACAAGATGTCCCGATGAACATACTGAAATTCCTCAAGGTTGCGGGGTGAGCCGGGAGGGGAGAGAATGGGGGTTCAAAATAGTCATAACGGTCATAGTATAAATTTAGCAGATTTTTAGTATAAACTAAAGAAAGGGATATTTTAACCCCCCCCCCCCCCCCCCTCCCCTCCCTCCAGGTCATTCCCTAAACTCTGCGGCTTTCAGTATGCCCATGAGGATATATTGGGAAATAACTGTTCCGGTTTTCTAAACAACGTGGATAATCTGGTCTGTTTATGGATTTTTAGGTTAATTTGGCTGGACTAGTATTCATTACATTGCATTATATTTAATTCCAAAGTTAAGTCTTTATAACTTTTAAGAACCCTTGGAAACTACGGTCAGTAGTTTTTATACTTAAAATGATTGCCAATGCTCGATCTATTAAAAAGAAATCTAATTAAGAAGTCTCTAAAATAGATTAGTGAAAACATCACACGGGCATTCACCGAGGCGTCGCACGGATAGACGAAATGAGTTCTCCCATTGACGGATCTCTCGAGAGACAGAGTCGCGAGATTGGGCCGTTATAGGGACAAATATATGCAGTTCGTCGACCCGAATATACACTGTGTAGCTCCTAAATTGACGACTTGAATGATAATACTGGGTGCCGAAATGAATATAAAATGGTTTAATCCTGATTAAACTGGAGATAACTGGAGAAACTGGTCACGTAAACGTGACAACGAAAGATTAGGTTGTATACTTTGTTGTGTGAATTACACCACGCAATAAGGCTTCAAGCGTCTATCTTTAAATGTTTGTATCGTTGTTTTACCAATTATTTAGATTATGTCATTAGCGATGTCCCTTTACTGCGGCGTGGTCCGAGTGGAGACTGACCATGTTTACAAATAATTGTAATGGAGCTCCATCGGAGGAGGTGTAACGAAAGAAGTACAGATATATTGTTGGGCTTATAATTTAATAAAGACTGTTGAGCTAATCGGTGTGTTCGAGCCCGCTCGGCTTTTAAAAGATGTGCGTTGGTAAAAGTTATGTGAAAATTATACCCGACTCCAGTATTTGCTTCATGCGTAGCAATAGCACGCGCGGCAAATTTGCTTTCTGGTGGTCCAAATGAATTTTACCATGTAACGTAGTTTGGACATTATATTCGTATAGGACTCCTGGGTAGGACTTTGTGCCTGCGAGCCAGTTTCCCTTGGAGTCGTCCATCGGGCACTCCTGGACGGATTGCGCAACGTGCGGCGTCGGCAAATCAACTGTGTATTCCAACTGATAACCGGGGGAATTCGAAAACGGCTTCGTTTCCTATAGAGCGGGGTGGTTGTTAACCTTACGGCAACCGATTTTGAAACGACTAATCGGCTTCCCGATACCGGGTGAATCAGGCGAGAAAAGGACGCCGTGGTCCTCGATAGATTCGGCAGACACTGAATCACCACTACGTAAGGTAGTGGACCGCGTAAATGACCTTGAAGCCGTAACCAGTCGGGAGGCCGCAGAAATTTCACAGTAACTGGAAGTAAGGGCGCGAGTGTCGGCCCGCCGTGTGCACACCCGGATTCTCGCAGTAAGGCGTTGGTTTCTTACAGGCGAGTGGCGTAACTAGACATTAGACTGTTTCGTCTCTAAGTCTTCTACGCTCACCTCACGGGGAACAGAACGATAAAATGTCGTTAAGACTTCCTGAGTTGACGGGTTCGACCGTTATCGTTGGCACCTTCAGGAACTGTTTACCAAAATAGGGAATTAAATATGAATAATAGTAAATAAGGTAATATAATACAATGCTTACTAATAGTACAGATGGTGCATACTAATTGTAGATAATAGTACATATGCAAAGCAATGATCGTTTAATATTGACAATGTATCAATTATATTGTATAGTGTGAATTGTGTACCGAGTGTATTGTATAGTACATTATATTACAATGTATTGCAAGGGTATCAAATGTTGAAGTGATGAATCGAAGGAAGAATAATTCAAAATTATTAAGTACCATCAACAGACGGCAACTCCAATATGTAGGATAATAAAACAGTGGTTCAAATTATAAAATAAAGCACTAGTAGTGCCAGAAATAATATAGAGTCACTGAAGATAAGACAGAAAAGCAATATCCCGGCTCAAAAAGCTAGAATATCTCACCTAAAAATTGCGGAAACGATATGGAAAACGTACAACATTCGTTCAGCAGCTTTGAGGGTCAAGAGGGCTATGTACGTATATGACTAATCTTCGATAGAAGACAACACTGATATAAGAAGCAGAATGCAAGCTAGGACGCCAGGGCACCGGGACTAAATACTAAGGATGAAAAACCACTAAGGATGAAAAACCACAAAGATGCCTGTTTCAAACATGATCATGATCGAAACTCAAGAAGGGCGAAGAACGCATAGAGCATCAAATTATATATTATTGCAATTAGTAATGCTCTTGCAATACTAATTTAAACTCGCCGAAGATCATAAAGATGAAGAATATCCCGATTCAAAAAAGATATAGGAGGAACTATTGAACATTCCATCGAGAGGATACAGCGGCCAAATAAGAAGAATAATCGCTCCCCTAGAGGGACACACGTGAAATTTACCAGAATAGCACACACACAATTAAGGCAAAAGTCAATTTAGGGATTTCTTTATCAGAAAACTGTTTCGGCTTAATTTGAGTCTCATAGCGGGGTCCACTTTATCGCCAATTTTCCGGGACGCTCTGAAGGTCTATCATTTCCTGTCAGACCCTCGTCGTCTAATTTATCTCGAAAAGGTCGGAAGTTATACGTGTATGTGTTACCTGCTTATATTGACATTGATTCTCGATAGAGATGACCCAAATCTGACAGTGAGATACACTCACATGCACTAAAAAAGATTAATAAACTAAAAAAATATATGTGCTAGTTTACTACCACAAATATTCGTATTTTAGAGAAGATCTTTCTGAAAATATGTATATATGTATTTCATTGGATTTTATATTAACTTCTAGCCGACCCGGCGAACTTCGTACCGCCTAACAGTCAATGAATATCGTGTTACAGATTAGCTGAACTTAATTTATAATTTTATGAAAGTAATAAAATGAATACAAAATAAATATTAAGTTCACCTTTTTTCTTAAGATAATAACACAAAAAGAAATAAAAAATTTAAAAAAATCAAGCAACAAACGATGAAAAAAAAAGATTCAACCGAATTGATAACCTCCTCCTTCTTATTAGTCGGTTAGAAATATATCATGAGATGCTAAGCCAAATATAAACAAAAGCACAAATATGACACAAGGCAAATATGACAAAAGATCCTGGACGGCAAATGACCACTTCATATGGACAATGACTCCACTTACTTGGGACCAAAATTTTATAATTTGTTCTCCACCTACATAGTCGTATGTTAGACCTTAAACACGAACAAATATCAATACAAAAGAATTGTTTTACATTGGCTGTCAAGTGTTAAAAGGGATCAGTGCGAGAAATTTGTTTCACAAATGGTAAAATGGGCCTGTACTAATTAACAACCGACTCTAATAACAATAACTTAAATTAATTTAGAAATTTTTCGTTGTTTACTCCATCTCGTTACAGGCAAGTTCCTAGTGAGGTGTAAGTAAATTAATCCTGGATGATATAAGCTTAATAATATGTTTACTATCTGTATTTATTTGTTCTGTTTTAATATTGTTAGTGATAGGATATCAAGTAACAACAGTAATGTGATAAATAAATAAACAGAATATCTATAAACATTTCTTTCACTACGTAATTTAAGAATATTTAAGGAGTTGTAATTACTACTGCCAGTTGTAATTATTTTAAAAGAGGAACATATTTTTATTATTTATTACATTTTCGTCCTGTCCAATTGGCGCCTATAAACCGCTCTTGGACGCGTTGAAATAATTGTGTTAGGTAGTAAGTCTCGTTACTACTCTTTACTTAACATACATAGGTAGTCAAGAATTTAACTATTAGTTTGTTAAACTATAAATACAAATGATCAAAACAGAAGCGTAATATTTGAAATAGTTAATAAATCGAAAAGATATGTAGTAAAATTTTTCATCGTAATATTAAAATTGTCATTAAAATGTTTAATAATCAAATTAAAGCTACGCCGCGCATTTAAAAACTAAAAGTGCAAATATAAGATCAAATAAAATAACCAGACAATAAAGCTCTACTTTTTAAGTCATTTAAATGGGCACAATATTTGAAAAGATATAGTTGTTATCATGACTATTATTAAGTCTCTTTAAGTATGGGTGACGCTTAGTCAGGCTGGATTAGCAATGAATATTCATATAGACGGCAGAAATACAAATTGACGTAAGTGCAAATTGACGATTTTGCATCGAATAGGATACTTACCAACAACATTCAAATGGATGAAATGACTCATATGTGGCGTTGTGGATACTTGACATTCGTAGATTCCAGAGTCTCTGTGTTGAGGATATTTTATCTGTAACAAATTGAAAAATATAATTAGATTAAACATATTTGATAGAAAAAATGAATAAGGGTTTATTATGTAAATAACATTGTAATAATAACATATTGGCCCGAGCTGTCAAGTGGAAGGCAATCAATACTATTCTATCCAGCATCCGTCCTTCCTTCACTTTCGTTGGCAACTCTTCGATTAGGCTGCGTTTGTTATCAACGAGCCATAAAATCGAAATAAAAATAAAAAATCTCCATATGCTCAATGAAATGAAAGAAGAAACTTCAATCTTAATTTATGGCAGAGAAATTTATGCTAAAGACTATATAATACTATCAAAATAGGGTAAACTTGTATAAAATTGTACAATTGTCTAATTGGTATGAGTTTGTTTGTTTCTACTCTGTGTTGTATTATGGATTGAAATATTTTATAACTGATTATTTGATCATATTTATGACTGGTGACTAAGATGATGATCAACCCGTCGGACGACAACAGTGCCTATAGGAACTTTGCGTCGTTTGACAGATCCGCTCGTAACCGTTTCGGCCGGCCCCCATACATGTTATATAAATATATAATATACACGACAATTTTTTATTTGTTGTGTGGGGCTTTCTAAGGTCTTTATGAGCTTTGTAACACTGCGACCATTGCTGATCTATTGTGTTCGCCACCTACTATAGTTCTGTGCTAAGCCTCGTATCATTTAAGAACGGCAACAGGCTTTTGGCGCCAGATTGTTTTACCTCCTCAGGTTGGAGGTAATGACCACCCAAGTGGATATATCTTTTACGCATCAGCGGGCCATACTCGCACATGATGTTTAGGAAAGTCTCCTCTGCCCCTTGGCAGAGGATAGAGATATAGATAGAGATAGAGATATACACGACTAACAAGATTAATTACTATGTAACAATAGGGAATTGATGAAAAAACTATATTGTTAGAATTTATTTACAAAATCGACCAAAAAAATGGGACGCTGTTTTTTGCGCGCGAAAGCTGGCTTTCGACAGGTTGAGACTATTGAAAATGCTTAAAATTTTCATAACTTTTTTAAAAAATATAATTTATATATTATTACTATTTGTTTATGATTGTGATTATTTAATGCTCCACATCTCATATACACATTCTCATATACATAACGTGGCTACGAAGGTGCGAATCCTTGGATATGTTTTCAAAGAACTGAGGAATATTCTGGATTCCAAAACACTAAAAACTGTTTATTATGCTTTATGTGAATCGCTTATTACTTACGGCATAATTGGATGGGGTGGATGTGGTAAAACCCTGCTAGAGCCATTGCAAGTTGCGCAGAAATTTATATTAAAAATTATTCTACGTAGACCATATCGCCATCCCACTAATGAACTTTATAAGGAAGCTAAAGTTCTTGACTGTAGGCAACTTTTTCTAAAAACTTCCCTCTTAAGGTTATTTTTGGACAGTAACTCAAATTTAGGAATAATTCAGAACCGGCGACCAACGAGACAAGTTTTAGAAAATAGCTCAATAATACCCAGAAGGAAAACATCATTTGGACAAAGACATTACTCTTTCATTGCGCCGAGATTTTACAATCTGATCAATATGGAAATAAAAATGAACTTGACATTTAGGGAATTCAAAAATAAACTAAAGAAATGGTTATCGAATCATGACAGACTAACCATACATCAAATGTTAGAAATAATAGTATAATAAAACTTAGGTGCACAAATTATTAACATATTTTTAAACATATATGTTAAGTATATTTTAACATTGAACTAACTACCAAAAATTATTTGACTTTGACAATGAAGTATACTTTTTAGACTAGGTAATTTTATATAAATATTAATGACCGTTTCTTCCTTTTCTCACATATAACTTTATTTATTTAATTTAATCGAATTTTATATGATATTTATTGCCGATTAAGTAATGGAATTGCATTTTATTTATTATATTATTTTTAATATTTTATTATTATTATTATTTTTTTATTTTATTCTGAAGACCACATTTTAGGGCAATTTAGTGTCATTAGCTTTTTACTAAAACTTGTATATTTGCAAGCAATCAAGCAAACTTGATTGTAATATTGGAGTCCTGTCCACCCTAGAACGGGCTAGTCCCAGTTGGGTGACAAATAAGCAAAAGGTTAAGGTTTTGCCATTCGGTTCCTGTTATTTTTATAAGCAAATCAATGTTTCATAGTAATTAATTCTTAAATAAATAATAAATAAATAAATAAATAACATGTTTGTGATTATTTTAACTAATTCTTGTTTTTTGTACTTCAAGTTATTTATTTTTGATTTTGTTTTTAAAAATAATTTAGATAAATTAATGTAACTCTGTTCATACAATGTCAGCCCATACACAAACTTTGCATAGTTAGACGCGTAAGACACCTATGCCGTCTAACTAACATAATTTATTATCTAATAAATATGTAATTTCTTAAATTATTTTCTTTGATGTTTTAATTGTGATTTTTAATATGTGAATTGCTGATTTAAATAAATTGTGAAATTTCGCAATTGGCGGATTTGTGATTATACGATAATCTCTTACAAAGAAATACACCATGAAGTGTTTATTTGTATGTTTGCATTCGATATTATTACATTCCATCAACGTAATTGAAATGCCATTCCGTAAATTGTATACCAACGGAAAATGGTAACCCAGCCGGGAATCGTAACGGATATAATGTATCAGGCAACTGAACTACTATGCCACCAATAATCCTATCAATATTGATACTGCAAATTTTCTTAATAGCTAAACAGGTACTGATCTCTGGTTACTGGTGTGTTAGCATACGTGCCGCTTCCACGAAATATTATAATTATCGCGTAAGATGTATAGAATTACATAGTCGTAAAGTGGCATGCTTCCCGTGGATGTACGATGTACTTACTAATCTACTCTCCCGTCCGTTGCTGCCGAGCGTAGCAGAAACTCTGATCACGTAAGATGCTCGGATAATGGCCATACAATGTAAACGGATGTTTTGATTGGTCGTTACACATATCAAAGTATAGAGTTCAAAATCAATTCACCGAGAATCCAACCCATAATATTAACCCTCCAACCACTGGCGATTTTCTTATTTTTTCGTACAAATTCGCGGGGAGATTTCGCAGGTATTCGCATGTATAAAAGAAATCGGTTGTTTCACCCCGAGACTTTCCTGGCAAGTAGACAACCCCCTCCATAATACCCCCCCCAGCACCACCATCCCACGCCAACCTAACTTCCCCCCGCGTTAGTGTGGTAACAACTAACGATCGACGTCGACTGATCTATTCTACTGTCGATCGATAGAATAGATCAATGACCGATTGATTGGTGTGGTAGTAACCTAACTTGTGAACTTGAAAATACCGATTGTCTATGTTGACGGTGAAATAGCGTCTCCTTATGAAGACTTTACCCAGAAATCATATGGAACGCTATAATAGCGTGCCTCGTGATTTCGCGCGGAAGGAGCTAGACGCGTACGTGCGCATCGCCCGCGTTTGGAGGGTTAAAATGTACGATCAGGCGATTTTACCAGAATTTATTTATTTTTACTTTCCTGGCAAGCAAAGTATTGTGGACTCATCTATGTGTGTCTGTGTGTATTTCTCTACGATAGCGTCGAAACCCTTCATCTGATTAAGCTGAAATTTAGCATGCAGGCACCATTCGGTCATGGCAAGAGTTGATTGTAATTGAAATCTCTCCACCAGAGGGTGCGCTAGTCATACTTCAATCTCGAAATATTAGACTCAGAGACTTGAAATTCGGTACAAAGATGAGTCGTAGGGTCGAAACTACATCGTTAATTTGCTAGCAATTTCTCTTATACAAGTGAAACAAAATAAAAAAAAAATACATATATTATTCAAATAATAACGTCGATCCGCCCGACGCTAGCCGAGAATGGAACCATATTTAAAAATAGCTATTTAATACTACAAAAATATTGTATAGGTACTACTCGATTTTCTGTCATAATCAATCACTTTCCGGGGGATGGGATGGGGCTCCTTAAAAATATTCTACCTCTTCCGATATTATTCTTTTTCCGTGGGTTCTTATCCCGCCTTATCATGAATGCTTTAACTCCTTAAATAATAGATCAAGTACTCAGGATGTAAAAAGTTCCGGACGAAAATATTTTTCTTCTTCCGTTGATTCCTATCCCTCCTTATCTAGAGTGGCTTAATCGATACCATAGTGCTTAGGATGCAAAAGAGGTTTTTGGGATGGGTGATGTTTGGGGGTTTGGGGAAGGGGGGGGTTGGCGGTGGGGCAGGAGGGTTGGGTTTAGAAGGGGAAGGGTTTAGGGGTAAAGGGGGAGTTGAGGGGGTGGGGGGTTGGGAGAAGGAGGTTGGGGGGGAGGGTTAAGAAGGTAGGGGGGGGGGGTTCTCACTGTTCAGCCTTGTCTAAAGTGCTTTAGTAGATACCAAAATACTCAGAATGTATAAAGTTTCGAATGAGATTATTCTTCTTTTCCGATATTCTTCTTCTTCCATGGTTTTCTATCCGCCTTTCTAAAGTGTTTTAATAAATGTATCCTTTCGGTAAAAATCATATTCTCTTTCGGGGGGGGGGGGGGGAGGGAAATTCAAATAAAACAGCCATTGGCTTAACTTGCCGAGAGTTGGCGTGACCTAATCGTTTTTTTTTTCATTTCAAACATAACACAAAATGCGCATACATATAAAATGATCATACCACGTAATAGTGCGAATTAAACGAGGACCCACATTCACATGACTATGATCAGCGCATAACCGCCTATGCCTAATATAGCCTGAATCTAGGTATACGACTTATTGTCGATCTTGGGTGGCCGTGTATCATTAGGCCGTCTCGAGTTGAGTTTTATTCTACCTAATATTTAGCGGACTGTTTTAATATTCATTTTGACCTATCGTAGAGATAAGTGGTATACTTGTAAGGCACACTATAAGGTGTGCATTGATCAATCTCTTTGAGTCTTTATTCCTAACAATAAGATTGTATGCTGAATAATATCTTGTAATAAAGGCTTCATATAAGCAGTCGCCATGTGAGTGACGTGCCCGCAATATCAGACGCCTGTCTCGTTCGCGATATTTCTTTAGCGTATGGTTGAACACGTCTCGCCATTGTGAATAGAAAATCACTTAAACGTACCCATACTCGCATACTAACAAATATTTACAGTGAAATTATGTAGATTATTAAACTTATCGTATAGCAAATATCTTTGAAGGCACGCGCTACGCGTTATAACGTGTCACAGAAAGACGTGCTGTTTAGCGGGATTATTTTTTTAAAACCTTAGTAATAGCGCCCTGGGTTTTAAAATATTTCATCAAAATATTCTAATGATCGGCTCCATGCACGGCGAAAATGAATAATAAGGAGTCCCTGCTGTGAACACCTGGGAGCAAGTCGATAGTGCGGTAATCTACGGGTGAGGTAATCAGGAGGTATATTAGTAGTTGTAGTAGTAGTAGTAGATAGAGTGGGGGGCTTGTTTCCAGCCCTTGATATCACCTAGATCTGTAAGGTATTTTGTAACTACCCACTGTGTGGTTAGGTCAGTGGTCAGCTAGTAGCCCGGTACTTCTTACCAGTCCAAGTAGATCACTGACCTTCAAGTTGGGCAGATCGCTGGGATCGAGAAAGGCTCGTCCCAGTAAACTGTGTCTTTTGGCGTATAGTCGTATCAAATCTTTTGGTATATAGTCGTATCAAAAACCAAAAACCTAAACCCCAGAATCAAACTGCCAAGTTCGGATTTAGAGCGTGTCCGGCAGTATAAATACCTCGGTGCGTGGGTAAATGAAGAATGGAACTGCGAACAAGAAATTCGTATCCGGATTGAAGTCGCCCGAGCATCCTTCAAGAAAATGAAAAAGGTAATATGCGGCCGGAAACTTGACACCAAGCTCCGAAAACGAATTCTCCATTGCTATGTGTGGCCTGTGTTCTTTTATGGTAGCGAAGCTTGAACCCTGAAAGCTGACTCAGAAGCGTATTTAAGAATTTGAGATGTGGTGCTACCGGAGAATGCTCCGCATTGGCTGGATTTAGAAAGTTCATAATGTTAGAGTACTCCAACTTGTCGGTAAAGATCGCGAAATTTTACCCATAATAAAGCAAAAGAAAGTGGCGTACCTGGGCCACGTGCTTATACATGAGCGATACCAACTGCTTCAGCTCATTATTATGAGGAAAGTTTGTTGTAAACGACGGGCTGGAAGAAGAAAAAAGTCATGGCTGTGCAACATCCAAGAGTGGACAAACGTCTCAAGTGTAGAAGAACTATTTCGCTTGGCCCAAGACAGGGGAAAAATTCACAGAGCTAACAGCCAACCTCCTCTAGGAGGAGCACTATAAGAAGAAGAAACCTTGGTAGCTGACCTCCGTAAGGTCGAGAAATACGACTTCTCCTATCTTGGTGCTCATTTTCTATTTACACTATATGCAAAATTAAATATTGTCAGCAACGTTCGGCTTACCTGAATCAAGAAGATGTCATATCTGATTAGGAGGGTGAAGGACTTATGAATGCGCAGATCTCCTTCAGAAGAAGTTGTTATCATAAACAGAAGTCCTTATCATACATTGACTTTATTATAATAAAAATTTAGCAATTTAATAGGTAGGTACCTACATATTTAGTTGCTACGAATTTTATAAAGAAATATTATTCTTATTAAATATTACTCAAGTTTTTAAATTTTATAAACCTGTAACGCAATGTAGAGGTTATATTAAAATATAATAACTCATAACTTCTACACAATAAGTCTACGATCACGACAAGTCTACACATCTCTCAGGAAATGTTATATACTTTGCCTGCAAACAATTATTCTTTATAAAACTTCCATATATTAGCTAGATAACGAATGAATTCAAAATACTTTTCTTCTCCCGGGAAATATTTATATAAACCCCATTGAAAGTCAGAAATTGCATCTCAAAACAATCACCTCTAATTTAATCATGCCGTCTCCTTTTCACCTCTACCCCCAGTGGTGTGACACCGCCTCCATGTCTCGCCATTGTCCATCTCACCGTATTTTAAAAATTACAAATATGATACGGGCTCGCATTCACGTGTCCAAACAGAGCGTAATTGATGTGAATCCACGTTACCTGAAGTGTCCAATCTTCAGAGTTGACGTGATGTATGGCCCTGAATCGCTGGTCGCTCGTGTAAGTGTAGTGGCCAACTGTCAGCAAGTGAATGTCTCGATGACGGATCCACGACACTTGAAGCATCATCTATCAAATAGAAAAAATAATGGATTAAGTCACGATCGTATGCCACAAATGGATAAATCGCTAAAGGGATGAACGGAGTTTATAAAGGCTCCATTACACTGGCGAAAATATGTATCACATGGGCATACACTACCCGGGGACATAATGGTTAGGTCGCCTGATCTTACATAATAAGTTTGGGGGTTCGATTCCCGGCTGTGTCACCATATTTCGTTTGGCTAAAATTAATTTATTTGCATATCAATTCGGAACAAACATTTTTATTAATAATTATTAATGGGACAATATGATATGGATTATTTATATATCGTAAAAATCATTTTTTTAAATTTTATTATAGGGTAATTTCGTTTTTATATTGTGTTATCTTAGTAGTACTTCAGTGCTGATTATTCTTGAAAAACTTATTAATTATATTTTGAAATTATTGATTATTATTATATACTTTTTTTTGTAATTTGACTATGATTTTTTTCGATTATTGACCCATAAGTACCTTTATAATATAAAAGGTACTTATGGGTGTCCCATAAGTACCTTTATAATATATGTACATGTAATGAATATATTAATAATTGTGCGACAAATGTAAAATGACGCATTCCACAGTATGTACTTTTAGAGTTAATAAAATATTAATATGACTATGTCGGATGCAATAACAAGACACACCTTAGCACACATAAAAAAAACACACGAAACATATTCTTACATATGTTAATCTTCACGGCTAACTTAGCTGGTCTTCCACCAGTACTCTTCAGTTCCTCTATGCTTTGTTCAACGTTGGATCCAGGATTAGGATGATGATAAATCTGAGAGACGCTCTTAATAATGGCCCCGTGTTAATAGTGTTAACGCTGTTGATAATATTAATAATGGACGGACCGGTGGCATAGTTGTAACGTATGATCTTACATTGTAACTTTTCCTACATTGTATTTTACGTTCCGGGTTCTATTCCCAGCTGGACCACCATTTAGCGTTAGGATAAAATCAACGGAATTGCATTTCATTTCATTCGAGCGAATGCAATAACATGAGACACACTTACACACATGTTATAGGCACATATAACAAGTACAAGAAACGTATTTCTACAGATGTTAATCGCCACGGCTAACTTAGTTGGTCTCCCAGATCTCTGCATAGGTAACAAACATTAAAAAAAAGGTACAACCGAATTGATAACCTCCTTTTTTGAAGTCGGTTAAAAACAGCCAGTAAGCTGCCATTTCACATAACACTGAATTAACGATGTGAAAGCAAGATTGCCAGATGTTCGGTTTTAGACCGGATAGACCAGTTTTCGGGGTCCTTGTCCTGGTTTCAAATTAATAAAAAAACGGACGTATGGTTGTTCGATTTCTGGTTTATGCAAACATAGCGCGGGATAAAAATACAACTATCATCTGTATTTTGTCCACGGTGCTCAAAATAATATTATGTTTTTTTAAAAAAAAAAGACAATTTTAGTACCTATGCCATATAATATTATAGGAGCTTTGATATTTAATGATATTATTTTGTAATGACTTTACTTAACATTACTTGATAGGAGTATTATACTCATGAATCCAAGGAATGATTCGCACAGAACGCTTTGAACGTATGTATATACAAGAGGGCTGATATTATTGTAGAAATGGTAATCGTTGGACAGTAAACAGTATAAATCAATTGATTGCGTTAATTTGGGCACAAAGACTCAAATTGGAAAAATATTAGATGTAAACCTAACTAACCTGATGGAAGCAACAGAATAAAAGAAAAATTATTCGGCTTCAAATTAGTCTGCGTCCGTCATTGATTGATAACATGTAATCGTATTTTTTTATATGTAATACAATTACTCCTTATTAGAAAATGATGTGTAAGCGAGGTATATAATTAACAATATGAAATATATTATAGTCTGTCTTCTATAGAAAATTGATAAATGGAACCGTTTAAATGTGGAGCCAAGCACTATCCGTTTTTTTTTGTTTCATCTGGCAACTCTTTGTGAAAGCCGAATTCATAGTCATATTAAATTTGGCAGGTATTATGAATTTCAATATGATTCAATTAAATCATAGATAATAAAGGCTTGAGAAGTGTGTCCGATTGTTTTTCAATTTCAGTATGTACTTACTACTTTTATTCGAAATCTTCTAATTTAAAATTATTTTTACTATCATCGGTTATAATATGATATTAAATTGCTCATCTCCATAGTACGTTTTTGGAACCTTTTGGGCCGGTGACATGTAGGTGGCGCTGATAGTATTGACCGCTAAACTAATATCAATTTATTTGGCCATCTATAATAACATTGATAATGAATGTTTTTTTTAAATATAGGACTGATTGATCATAAAAATTCAATAATTTAACCAATGAGAAAATTAATAGGATTCAGTAAGTAGTGCATGTATAGCATTTTTTTTGTATAGGCTTATTACATTGCAAAAGTAATACGGAGAGATAAAATGCCACCTATTAGTCTTTCGCGTCGTTCAAGTGTGTAATTATTAGAGCTACGAACTAAAAATTTGTTTTTTATTATAATATTATTTTATTTAGAGTTAAGATACCATATAGGAGTGTTTACAGCGTCATATAAGGTGCGCCATCATGCTGTTATATCACGAACGCGGCCATATTTAACATAAGGGAAGATTATTCATTTTTGGGAACAATTAGGGCTATCTGCATGTTGCGATTCGTACTAAAATCATAGAAGCTGAATCGTAGTACGGAATTGATCAATCTAATGCCCTATCTTTCAATTCTATTATATAAAACATATTAGTTTTCTACGTTGTGACTACAGCTGATTATGAAGGCATTCATTCAACTATCGCAAATAAACCGCTGTCGCGCCGCAGGACTTAAATTTCGGAGACGCGGTTTATTCTGCCCGCAAATTAGTTTCGGTTCACCCACTTCAACATACCGATCGTAGCTACGATCGTAGCTACGAGCTACGATCGTACCGATCGTAGCACACAAACAGCATTTTCGTAGATGTGTCACAATATACTATAAGTAATAATATAACAGGTAATTATTACAAGCTGTTTGAATGATACAAGTTTTAGTACCTTATAATAAAAGAAAATAGAGACAAATAAAAATATAAATCATATAACCAGACAAAATATTTAAAAAACCAATAATATTTAAAACACTCAATATATTCCCAAGGTAGCTACATTCATTAATGCACTTTTTAATTACTCTTGCTTTGTGTAATATGAAAGCAATATAGCCAGATAATGAACCCATGAATTTTTATGAATGTTTTTAAAATTATGGCGTTTGCATTCAGTCAGATCGTAGAAAGTTTAGCCAATCAGCATTTCCTTTTTTTTTGTTTTACTCCTTCCAGCTGTTTAAACAATTAAACAGCTCAAGAAAGTAACGTTAAAAAAAGCATTAAAAAAAGAAAGAAAGAAATATAAGACATATATTTATTGTCCGAAATTGAGGTGGTACATTTATGGTGATAATGCATAACATTATGTCTCTTACAATTACTTGTTATTATAACAGATTGACAAATTAAAAAAAATGATATTATTTATGGTTTGCCTATAATATCTAAATCAAATCAATTATGATTCGTAGTGTTTATTGAATGGCCTGAAGTAATATTTTAAAAACAAGGAATAATCAAAATTCCGCCTATTAATACGAAATGTATATAATTTAAAATGTGTAATCTTCCTAATTGAATTATTGTAAAAAAAGAGAGATGCTGATAGACCACGTTTTATTTATCCCGCCCTATATATACCGCTTCTCCGAAATTTGAGACTTGCGGCGTGACCGCGGTTCATTTGCGTCAGTAAGTCTGGAAAAAGTACAGAAAAGCGTTACTAGGTAGAGAGAAAATTATAGAATTTAATGCTAAGGTATAAGTAGCGATTCTGTACTTTTGCCAGTCTTACTGGCACAAATGATCTGCGGTCGCGCAGGACTCAAATTTCGGATAGGCGGTTTATATTTCCCGCAAATTAGTTTTGGCTCACCAGCCGATCGCAGCTCGCGAACAGCAAACTCCCAATTCGTCGAAACGAATTTCGCCACATCAACAAAAGACCATAACTCCGCCGGCACCCGCTCATGCGACAACAGCGCTACACGCGAGGTTTCATACGGCGCAGATTCGCGTGCTCCCCCGACGTCTGTGTACACAGCGTACGTGTGTGCGGCATCTTTTACGAGACTGGCTGCTCATAAAGCGAAAGCAAACTCAGGGGCATCTTGCGGTTATGAAAATACACTCGCTTCTGTTTAGCTTGGCAATAAATTACCCCAGACATCCCTCGCTACGCTTTCTCCGCCGACCTACCCTCAAATCAAACTTCCGTGCCACATATCAATTTCATTGCTGAGAAACAGTTCTTGTATTAATATAATAATTGCTAATATTTGATATATTTTACTTGTGGAGTTCGACATTTTTACTTGTGGAATTTTTGGTTCAGTAACACATAAATCGTAAAATATTTAAATTGCGTAGTTGATTGTAATTCCAACATACAGTTATTACTCTTTCCTAACAGATTTTTGTAATTCTATGAGTAGTTTTCGATTCTGCATTTAATACCACACACTGAACCGAAGTATAAACCCCATTTCAACCTACTCTTTCTAGATCTCACTATTTTGGATGTAATAATCACTATCTAGATGATCACAAAACATTGATATATATTATATTTCATTTAATTTAGTTCAAGGACATAATTTTATCTCAAGTGTATTCATTATAATAACTATATATAATACCTAAAATTAAATATAAATATATTTATATACATACATATTATATTTTTATCTATTTTGTCTCTCCCTTTCACCTCACTTCCCATCCTGATTCCCCCCATTCTCAAGCGGAAATAATACAAAATTATATTGCGTTCATTTTGTATACTTTATATTCGGAATCACATTAATGGATTTTTGTCACTTTTAAATATGTTTTTATTGCATTGTATGTAGTTCTGTTTGGTTCCAGAATAAAATAAAATAAAATAAATAAATAAATAATGCTCACTGATTTTATTGTGGGCTTGTATATTTCTATTTCGATTCACCACGCTTTTTCCGTTGAGTATTTTCTTTAATCTTCGCAAAAACATTACAGTTATTATTATTAAATGATATGAAATGCTCAGATACAGTACAGAAGTTGGATAATTTTGAAATATCAATTTAAAAGTATTTCTAAAATACTGTTTTTATTCAGGATATTACCATCCGATACCTCTTCCCAAAAAAAAAAATGTTTTAAGCCCTACATTATATCTAGTTAATGTTTCAAAATGTATTTTAAGATTTATGAATGACAATGTTTGCGAATTTAAAGGTGGATTTCATCCATATAATAAGTATTTAAAATGAATAATCGTAACTTCCCTAGAAATCAGCAAATCGGTGATACATTGCTGTAGCGAAAGAGTGTTTATTGTACCAAATCATGGATATATTCTCGATTTATATGTTTTTAATTTCAAATATATATTAGAGCTCGAGCTCATTACCTTGTAATGGTTAGCAACATATATAATTTTGCGACTACTATTAATTCACACTTATAATATTTTTCACATGAATTCTGTATTACATCATTTAATAACATAATTAACCACAATTCGTAAATGCGTCTTTCGTCGTAAGCATTTTTATCAAACGTTTCTTTCACTCCCACGCTCGTATATTCTGATGTCATTCTTAACATTTCAACGCCAAAATGTTAACTTTAAAAACCGCAATTTTTCATGTATTAACTCCTTGCTGTCCTTGCTAACGACAACGTCCTTGCTGTTATTCGCGAGGTACTTAGCTTCTTAGTAGCTCGTGCCAACAGGGGTTCCACAGTATCCTCCAAACCCCCAATACAGTTTGTGCGGGTTGGCTCTAAAGGCAAAAAACATCTCACTGTAAAACCTTTCTCAATAATCGAGAAAGCTTCAGATTGGATTATGGAGGTCGATTCGGTCTCTAAGCAGTATAAATTCCCTGAAAGTCTCGGATGCACAGCCCTGCGTCGAGATATAACTCTTTACTCTCTATCTCGGAAGATGGTCCTTATCGTAGAAATAACTGTTCCATGGGAATCAAATATCCCAAAAGACCACGAGTACAAATTAAATAAATACCATGACCTCGCAAATGCTCACCCGGAACGGCTTCACTGTTCACCTCCACGCGGTGGAAGTAGGCGCTCGTGGCCTGCCAGCTAAATCTTTGTTTCACGTTTTTAAAGATCTTGGTCTCTCCAGGAAAATAATCAACTCTTTTCTAGAGAAATGATCTAAAACTGCGATCTCTGCATCTCAAATTCTATGGTTTCAAAGGGGGAGAGAATGGGTGGTAAGGTGTACGCTCACATGTGGCAAGACAGCTGTCCTAAACCTACCACCGCCGGTAGTTAGTCCGGAATCCACCCTTCACCTCCCAGAAGTGTAAAATTATATATGATGGGCTCGATTTTTGGTCGGTGAATTCCATGGCAGCTCCGTTTGTATTTTATTTTACTTTCAATTATATTCTTTCTTCAGTAATCAACTACTCTGGTAAAAGTCTCCGTATACATTAATTAAATAAATATTAAATTGTTAAATACTAATGTTTGTGTTTCTCTACTCCCTTGTCCGCTGTGGTATATATTGTCGTAAGATTAGAACCCTGGTTTCCGCACACCATCAGAAAAATCGACCGGGCACCTTCAAAAACCTTTTTATTTGGTTTATTTAACTGCCTAATAATTAATTTCTATAACACATTAATTTTGCTTAGAATTATAACAGGAAACGAATGGCAAAACCTTGACCCCATGCTTATTTGATTCAGCCATCCAACTGGGACTAACCCGTTGTAGGGTGGATAGGATCTTACTACAATAAATTATTTTTACTTTTTAGCAAAAGACTCGCTAAGAAACAAATCGACTTAAAATATGATCCTCAAAAAAAAAATGCAATAATTTATCAAAGCTGAAAAATCGACTCCCTTAATCCTGAATATCTAAACATTATTATATTTATTTCATAAATATATGTAATGCAATATTAATAATAAAGGACTGCTTTTTATGGAGTTATATCTAGCGGACTATTCAGGTCAATCGACGATTCAGGTCAATCGACAATTATTACGGTTCAGTGAGTACAACCACTCGTACAAAACCATTTATTTCTCGATTCATCGCCCATGTAAATAAGGCCAGGAGTCATAATCAAAACATGAACGATTTGTTACCCATCGGGAAATTCAATTAAATATGGATATTTATGTCTGTAAAGGGGGACGTGAGAACTGGCCAGATATGGACTTCATAAACGCTTTGAAAATTTACAAATAAAAACAACTCTCTCTCAAACCAACATAATGTAATTGATTAAAATATATCGTATTCGATTTCTCAATGCCATTCTACGGTTTGGTTGCTAAGACTTTACTGCGAAACGCAACGTGCAAATGGCACCCATAGTTCAGTAAGGGACCACCCCTCACTAGACTCCAAGTTATTCGGTGTGAGGTGGTGGTGTCAACTTGCGGGTTGTCTCCGTATTAAAAGTCGATTTAAAGTGTATCAGAAGGTATTTATTGAAAATTCGATATTGGCAGTTTGTAACGCTTCCCGAATAGGATATATATTGACGCGAATGTAGTAGCTATCTGCCTGAAGTTACGAGGGTGTGTGGATAAGGATTGTACTTGTGCTCCTAGTATCCCGTACTGGGCACGGCTCGAGTCTGTGGGAGTCACTGATGCGTCTCGCCTCGATAGGGAAAGGAAGGAAAGGTAACCAAGAAGCCGGACCCGTTGACTCGCCTCGTGAGAGGGGTACCGTCGCTGTCTTGGGGGACGTTATCACACGAGGAATGATACTTTGGTCGTATTTTCGCCGGTTTATATAGGCATAAAAATGATGCAATCAAAAATATTCCGAGTAAAAGTATTGTTTCATCGTGCTGATTCATCGCTCACGAGGTAGAATAATGGCTGAATTTGTGTCAGTGTATTTCACTGGAAATCAATGCATTTGTTGATTGCATGTAACGATACTTAAGGGTCGTTACAGTTCCATAATCATAATCGTAATCATTTTTATTTTTCAAAAAGACTAGGTATCAACAACAACCATATAGGTAGATACCTAATCTGGTAAAATCGTCAAAAAATATATTTATAATACTTAAATAAATTACATATTAGTTAAATTTCAAAATGGAAAACCATAGTTGAAAAAGAAATAGTGACAATGGTTTCAAATTAAAAGACATAACAAAATAAAATAAATATATATGAAATAAATTCCATCGATGCGAACGCGATTTTGTAGTAGCGCATTGAATTTTATGTTCCTCCTCGCCCTGTTCGATCGCATCGACAATTTCATCTCCCTGTGGTGAAAACCAACGCATCTCTAAATGCATTTCTATACAGAGCGTGTCATAGATATAGTAAGTACAGATTTTTTAATTGTGGACATATTACACTCATCAAAAACCTCTTATAAGAATTCAATAAAAAAAATGAGTCAATCTAGTTCATCACAAAATATTTATACATATTATATTTCATTTAATTTAACTTATGGACATAATTTTATCTCAAGTATATTCATTATAATCTTAATAATTTAATAATTTTTATCTATTTTGTCTCTTCTTTTTACCTCACTTTCCATCCTGATTCACCTTTCTCAAGCGGAAACAATATAAAATTATATTATGTTCATTTTGTATACATTATATATTCGGAATCACATTAATGGATTTTTGTCACTTTTAAATATGTTTTTATTGCATTGTAAATATTTCCGTTTGGTTCAAGAATAAAATAAAATAAAAATAAAATAAAATAAAACAATAATAATCGCATTAAATAAAAAAAACAAAATAACTTAACAAAACAAATTTAAAAAATTGTTAATGTCCACTAATTAAATTTTAACATAATTTGGAAATATTACCGGTTTTAAAGTCAACTTAACAACTAAACAGCGTGAAGCGTATAAAAAAAATCCTATCAATATTGTAAAATAGCAATTCATGCCTTAAACTGTTTAAATCTGGTATACAAATAATAATTAGTCTGCAAACTTTTCAGCACAGCTGTAGAACTCATGCAACTTATAGAAAGCATGTGTGGATGTCATAACAATATTAGTCCTCTTATTATGATCATTATTGCGGCGCTTTAGACGTCGCTCTAAACACGCTTATACGGTATTCTATCTCGAAATAAAATAATAGTATAATAATAGACGAATTTTGAAATCATGGCTATTATTATTAACCCTGCAGCCATAACGGGGGCATTTACTATTTCAGCTGTAATGTGGGGTGTTTCTATACCCCCATCATAAAAAGCAATAAACTTTGTATTTAAAGGCAAAATAAACGGAATGCCAAAGATTTCTTTTATCTTGAATGATGTAAAATATGTTGTACAAATCCTATTATAAAATATTTGAAAGTTAGATTTAAATGAAAAACCTATATTTTTTAAACTTACAACCTAGTAGACCTATTTGCTCCAATTTATCATCTGTAGCCTAAGGGTCAAAGCACTGATCGCAAAATATGTTCATATGACTCATACACATGAAGTTATAACACTTTTTACAAAATGTTTAAATTTTAGCGTCTTTGGATCTTGGACAACTACGTTACCATACCGTAAACAACTATGTTAGATGCAGTTCAATAGCTCACGGAAGGAAAACGACTACTCTCTCCAGTCTGATAATTTAGTTACTGGTAGAGGGGTACTAATATGTGATTTGATGATGCCATGCCAGTGTTGCCAATAAATAAGATAAAAAAACACCAATATATTACTGCGCCTGGGGGTTTTTGTACCCCCACGTTAAAGCCAGTGGCGGGGAAAGACCTTACCCAACCTATTTTTTCGCGGGTCTGCCCATTTCAGGTATTTTTCTAAGGTTGTCGCCTTAATATGTAGACGTCATGACTGCGTTAAATTCGCAGGGAATATGATGATAACTCAGACGCGTCTGCCCCTGGAATAAGGCGCTATATCCGATAATTGCGAAGCTGTCCAGGCGTAAATGTTATTTTACCGTAAGCTACAATATCCATGGAAAGTTTACAGCTTATTTGAATAATGTATTCCAACAAGGTAAAATATGCAAGAAAGAGCGATGTCTTGGTTTAGGTAGGCCTATTCTTCGACTTTAAGAATAACTTTGTTTATTTCATTAAGTCTGAAATGCATAAACAAGGTTAATATTGATTTCGTCTGGAAAGTTGAAAGGTCGGCATGAAATGCAAATCGGATAAATTCAATTCTGAGCCGATGGGAAAAACCACAAAATCGAGCTATTAACGAAACTGCCGTGGGTCACGAAACGCGACAGGACATAGAATACCACCTACTTAGTCCCACGGGAACTATTCTGACGCTAGTGCCGATAAATATCGCATGCGAGATACGCAAATTATCGCTTGTTTGTTTGAAACAGATTTTGGCGCATGATATTCGTGTATGATAATTACCGAGTGGTTTTGGACGTTATCGCGTGATTGGAATCAGTAAAAATCGTGTTTGTTAGTATAAGTTCTGCAAGGTAGCTATATAAACTATACTTCTGCAAAGACTGCTTTAAGAGTTTTTCTGTTTTCCTGTTTCTTTTAATTAGTTGATTTTTTATTGCAGGAGTTTTTTCTACGTCAAAACCTTAGTTAAAATAACCAAGTTTTTTGGGTTAAGACCGTCATTACGTAAGAAAGCATTATTTATGTTAAATTTCCGGATTGTTTCTATTGTTATGTCGGTAAATAAGCACTAAAGATATAGGGCACACGTAAGGGCAAGGTAAAGAGGTCCGAATATATGGTACGGTTGACCCTTCAGGCCTCGGCCCCTCAGCCGATTGACAAGTTGATGTGCCAAAAAAATTTAGTAAAAATTAGTAAAAAAAATGAAATATGATACTGTCTCACCAAAACATTAATTACGGCCAAACTACTGTACCCATAATTAAAATAAAACATATTAACATGATAAAACATAATAAAATAAAACAAATTAAATCAACATAAAATTATAACGGGGCCGTCACGCTGTATCGTGTTGTGGCCGATATCGGCCGATTGGGGCTCTAGGGAAGTGGTTGACAGTACACCAAACGATAAATGTTCATATATTTACTCTACTGTATCGTGTACTCTCCCAATCGACGGAATCCTATCTCCACGAGCTTCTCGAACCATTAAGTTCCAACGGTCTCGTACTACGGCCAGCCTTTGACAGTTTACTCAAAATTCGCTGCTATAATAATGATTTCTACTTCTAATATTTCAGTGTCTATGGTGCAAGGCTCTGGAACGATCTCTTAGCAAATATATGAACCACCCCTTCTTTAGAAATATATTTTTTTCAATTTTAGTAATTATTAAGACATTATCATTTCTATTTTAAATAATTAATAATGCTTTTAATTTGTGGTTTTAAATTTTTCAATTATGTACTGCTATTTTTTATTTTACTTTTGGCAGTGTATTTAAAAAAATGGCATGTAGCCATTTAGATATTTCTTTAAACCTAAAAAAATGTTTTTAACGTATTCACATGTATTTTTTTCTACGTATTCGACAACTCGTTGTTTATTTATTATTTATTTATTTATTTATTATTTATTTATTTGTTTTAAATAGTATTCAAGGGCATTACAGATGAATCCAATTCGCCCTTGAATATTAAATCTAGAGTGTAAGTCTAAAAATAAATGACTTACATAACTAAATTAATGCTAACATTGAACAAGAAAAAAACATAAAAATATAAAACTAAATAAAAGACAGATTATGATGAGATAGCAGGGAGTTGCCTTTTTAGCTGCCAAAGGGATGTACAAAAGATATCTATTTCGGTGGGTAAGGAATTAAGAAGAGCTATAACCCTTCCCACTGGCCTGTCTACAAAAATATTTGTACGGTGGTACGGCACATTAAACAATAGATTCGATCTCCTCGCTGTGTAATTTACCGGTACGTACAATTCAAACTTACATAGTATCTCTGGCAAATAAATCGTTCCTTGAATTAGTTTATATGCAAATATAATTTATGGAATGTCCGCCCAAGCACAAGCTTTGCTTAGTTTGGCGACATCTGCCAGAGGGCATCATTTAAAAATTTATTTTAATTTCTCGGATTGTTTTAGTTAATATGATATTTTATATTCGTTTCTTAATTGTAATTTGTATTTTTTTTTTAATACCTTAATATAATATAAAAAAAATGCTAAAATCATAATATCTTCGTATTAACGATTTTTACGTCCAAGGCCCAAGAGAAAGTATTGTAAACGCTCTTAAAAAATCGAGTTGAAGTCGAAAATATCCATTTCGACCATCCTCTGAGAAAATTTGGACAATTTCCAGACCGAAATAGGTCTGTGAGTCTCTCTGTGTGTGCGTGTGTCTGTGTGTGTGTGTGTGTGTCTGCGTGGGGTGTTTGTGTGTATTCCTCAACGGTAGCGCCTAAACGCATCATCGGATTGAGCTGAAATTTGGCATGCAGGCATCATTCAATCATGGCAATAGTTCAAAAGAAGTTGTAGTTGAAATCGCTCTACTAGAGGGCGCGCTAGCCATAATTCAATCTCGAAATATTGCAGTTAGTTGGTACATAGATGTTGGACCGAAAACACGTTGTGAAATTTTGGTTGTAATATCTCGTATACAAGCGACGCAAATAATATTTAAAGTCCTCTATATTTAACAATATACAACATAATTATTGGAAATGAATTAATTTTTGCAACTGTGAAAGACGCTATTTTCATATATTTTTTATTTGCATCGTAAGAAAGACACATTTAAAAACGAAATTATCAATTCTTTGAATGATATTAGTCATCAGGCAATAAGACGGTTTTGCTGGTTTAATGACTTCAATTGAATCTTGGAATTAAAAATATCTACTAAGTTTAGTGGTGCATTGTATATATATATTTTTTTTTTTTTTCTACTTTAAATTTTACTTTAATTTGTGTAAACAACGCATTTGTTAGATTTAGAAATATTTAAATTTGATCACCTTCGTCAGTTCGCGAGTTACAAAAATACAGTTGGTATAACACAGCACAGCCAGAGACAGACCTTCTAGGTCTAGTTGGTTGTACGATTTCGCCTCATTCGGATATGCTAGCATATTTATATCCATAGAGCTATGTTTTTCGCTATTATAATGTTTGTTCTTAATTATTCCTCATGTACAACAGTATGCATGTCCTTGTATTTTTTTGTTCTTGTACGTTATAAATAAATAAATAAATAAATTGTTCGTAATCATGTCTCACTACACTGGAATTGCCAAAAACACATGTGGTTCTAATTATAAATCTAAATGAGAATAGATTATTTTCCTTAAGAATCTCTAAAATATCTAAAATCTCTAAAATTGTTGTATAAAATTGAATGAAACTCAAGTTTAACTTAATGCTCGGGTCTCTTTTATTATTTTGATTTAAATCCCCCCTCACGTAACAAATGTAACATGTAGAGCAATGGTTGTCTTCACACCCCGATCGTATCAATACGGACACGCTAATCGTGTCATGTCGCATGCGATATTTTCCACAGTGAGCTCGAGAATTAACCCCGACAGCAGAGACTGCCACTCTGCCTTCTTGCCAGCGTACGTACGATACAACAAATCAACTCAGTCACGCAACAACCAGTCATATGACGAATCTAATGCACTTTTACAAACAAATCTGTTTTAATGCTTTATTATACCCTGAAAACTATCATACTCATCGTATTAAAATATATTTTGCACTGTTTCGTTCTCGTGAAAGCATACAGATGTATTTAGTGAACACTATTTACACGACTGCCCAACAAAAAAGGAGTGTAATGTGTTCAGAGTTCATCTATGTATGTTTTCTGTTTCTTTATTTCACTATAATTTCTAAACGCTCAAAAAGATTTAGAAGTATGTTGTATTGTTAGGATCGTTATGTCATCTCCTGTGTAGGGTAACTTAACTGTTACACATATCAAGTAAATTTGGATAAATAGATACATATATATTAAATAAACCACAATTGTTTCATAAAAAAACGCGTAATAAAAATAATTATAAATACAGTAGTTCACTTTTTGTAACGGCAATCCTGTTTTTTATTTCTTTTAATATATTTACTTACATAATGAAGATAAATTGTACCTATTTAGGAAGAATCCTTCGGCTACGTAACGACCAAATTTGGTTGCACATCAGAACACCGCTGACTACGTAACGACCAATATTGGCGGCTTGCTCCCGGAGCGCACAGATAATATTTTCTAATTCGAACGCATCCTAAAATCCATACCAAATATCTATATTTCTGATAAAATTCCTTTGTCAAACATCTAACATTTTTTTTTTCTTGAAATCATCAAAATTTTTATTGGTTTTATGAACCAATATCTAAATATTTTTGTATGAAAATAAGCAAAACGAAATATTACCTTTGATAGAAAATCTAATAAAAATCACGATACACTTTCTAAATAAGGTTCCCTATTTTTCCGTGAGAAATTTACATTTGGTAATGCCGTTGCAGTCATGGTATTTCTAACTTGTATGCCGAATACAAGTTAGAAATGCCGAGTTTTTTTCACTTTTTCGATTTTCTCATCATTATTCATAATTTTCTAATCTTTAACAAAATGAGATTTCAATCTTCTATATACGAAATGTCAATGCGATCATTTCACAGTTATATTTTTTGATTGCTATAGTAGATCTATAGTAATAGTAGGTATTTTTATCGTGCGCGGCGATAATGCAAGAAATTCCAATAAATTGCCGCGGTCTGCCATGAAATTATGCCGCTACTCGAAGGGTTAACTATGTAAATTTAAAATTATCGTAATCCGTACCGTGTCTGAGCGCACTAGTAGGCAGATAGTCGCAAAACTCATGGCAATCCTGTGTTTCAAATAAAACATGCTGGTTGCGCGCAAAGTATCTTTTGCATCAGCATTTAATTAGTATATGTGGATGTTCGATTTCACTAACAGATGTTGACTCCGAAGAAAAAGAACAACTACTTCAACGCCGCCAGTACTGAATTCGCTCAAAATGTCTACCCGCCGCTAGTTTACAATTATCCGCCGCGCCGTCACGACGACTGCACAGATATTTTCTGAGGTTTTGCATACTCCCGCGACTCTGATCCGCTTTATTTACCGCTTAATTTATTGAACCGCTCCGCAAAATCATAGTTAAAACTCCGCGAAGGAACTAATCCGCGTCGAGTGAGTTTTGTGTGAGGCATTGTCGAAGAGACTTGCGTGAAAAATCCACCAGCAGGAACCTCGAGGGTCCGTAGCAGTGCTGGGACTTCAGCTAGGCTAGGATCATCATCACAGGTCAGTCGGTGTTTTACAGACATATATATGATTACGTGTTGATGTTAAAAACGATTTGCGCGCATCGATTTTGTCTCATTTTGTGAAGTACCCGCATATAAACATCTATTTATTTATTTTATTATTATTTATTTTCGGTTATGATCCCGCCGGTTGTTCGACTATTTACACGTTGAACAACCACATGCGGTATTCATCGCCATGATACCGGATTCTATGAAGTACTGCATAATTAACCCGGCGAGGATGTGGTTGGGTTAATTTGACCCTGCTCATTTTTTTTGTGTATAGTGTTTTGTTCAGTGGTCGTACGATGGCGAATTTATCAGTAGCTGAAGTTGTTGAATTTTACAAACAAATCTCTTTTAATGCCATATTATACCCTGGAATATATCATACTAATCGTATTAAAATATATTGGCACAGTTTCGTTTCCGTGAAATCATAGGAATAACATTTTACTCAAACCTAAATTTCAAGATACACATTGAGAACATAGTCGAGAAAGCAAATAGGATGCTGGGGTTGATCATGCGGATCACTAAGAATTTAAAAAATCACAACAGCATGATCCTGCTTTATAACTCACTAGTGCGCTGTCATCTTGAATTTGGGTCCTCGATATGGAACCCATATTTTAAAACGTACTCCGATAGAGTCGAATCCATTCAAAGGAAATTTCTGAGAATGCTATCATTTAAATGCGGCCTTAAGAATCATCTGACTTGCTACGAGGAAAGACTGACTGCTTTTAAATTTGTCACATTAGAAAAACGCCGGCAGGTTGCAGATTTAGTGTTCCTGAACAAAATTTTAAATAATAAAATCGATACCTCTTGTATAGAAAAAATACAATTTAACATTACTAAAAGAAGTCCTCGATACCCAGACTTATTTAAAACACCTTTAGCAAAAAACTATACCGTAGTTAATAACGTAATCCCACGTATTTGTCGTCTGTATAACAAATTTCATCTTGACAATCGCATCGATATATTTCATGATAGTTTATGCTCCTTCAAAGCGTCCCTCTTTAAAATAATGTAATTCTGGTATTTTTGTTTTTTTTTTTTCCTTTTTTTATACGTAGTTTTTTAAAACATTCAACCATTGTTCATGCATTGTGCTAATTGTGTACTCATATAAAATGGATATTGATGTAGTCATGTAACTGTAGTATATATATGTCACTGTATGTGTTGTCAATATTCTGTTTGGGTACCAAATAAAATAAAATAAAATAAAAATACAGAGGTATTGTGGGGGTTGTGGGGGTAGAGGTATTGTGTGGGTACTGATTTACACAACGAAAAAAAATCGTACCTATTTGAATAGAATCCTTACCAATTAAAATTTAAAATTATCGTAATCCGTACCGTGTCTCAGCGCACAGACAGTCGCAAGACTTATGACGTTCCTGTGTTTCAAATAAAATACGCGTATTCGTAGTCATAATACCGGATTCTTGTAATACAAAGTTGATGTCAAATTGCAAAATTGGTTAGGTATTCCTCCTTTCACAACGACAACATTATCACTTTTGCCATTTTTCTTATTTTTCGAATTTAAAATTAATAAATACTTATAATTGGTGTCAACGTGCAAAATGAATTATATCTGCAATTAAACTATATTTTTGTAACTTATATATTGTTTGGTTTATTTACCATATTTACCATCCACAATGATTTCAGACGAACCACTATAGTAGAAAATAAGATATTTAAAGAGTTTTTCAGTGACAATATGGCTCATAGATGTCATTTTATATTACCTATACAAATATTACATTGATTTATTTGGCTTCAGATTTGTTATAAATATTATAATGTTTATTATTATTATGCATATATTATCATATCCGATATATTACTAAAAATATGTACTGTTTTTTTTAATATTCAATTACATCTATTATTGCAGAGACGTTGTGGCCTCAATTTGTCAAAATACTATCGAATTAGAGTTCCCTAAAATGTAAATCCTATGATTACAAAAACACAGTTAAACTTGATTTTAGGTTTTAGTGAATCCATGTGTTTATATTATATGTAATCGCTGTTACATGTAACGTCCAGGCCGATACATTAATTGGAATTCCATTCTATTAATTATTTCAATTACCTTAAAATAGGTTTATAATTCCCCAAACTATTATGTAAACTCCCAAATATAGGTATCTCCTCGATTATATCCCTTATTTCCTTAGGTGTAGGTAAATATATTGTTAGATAAATTACAAGTTTTAGAAACTATTTGCAGTTACACAAAAGAGGTTAAGGCGACATGATACCTATCAACGACCATATCTGAGTAATTTTAGTTTTATGAGTTTTTTTTAAATATAAGCATTAATTAAAAAAGGTTTCTAAGTGAATCCCTCAATAAGGGACCAATTTAAAATTTGGACTTTAAAAAGTTGCACATTACCTTGGACATTATTAAGGCTTTAAACTAACTTCGAAAACTTTCAGGCGCGTTTACTCCTACAATGTTAGCGGTGACTTTGTTTTTTTATAATTTCAATTTATTGACTGGTTAATTGGCTAGGGCAGTACTTAGCCACATTTTTTTATTAAGGCCCTAAATTAATTACAATTAATTAAAACGTGAGAACGCTTTGAGAGTTAATTATGCTTTGCGATTAACACCCTTATACTACCACTGTGTAAAGATAGTTATTCTGTGCTAACGCTGCGATTGACCGTTTAGTATGCCTCTGGTTCCCGGCGCTAGCGGACGTGGAATCTGCGCTTGACGCTTCGTCAACGCTGGATTTTTATTGGTATATAAACCCTACGAAATTGACTTCGCCTATTTTGTCGCGTGTCCGCCTATTTCGGATATTTATCTGAGGTCTTGTGTCGCCTTAACATTCAAATCTTAAAATTGAAATAATTGTTAATTCGTTGCAACACGTAAATGATATTGTAAAAATGTCATTTTTTTTTTTATTTCCTCGGGGAAGTACAAGCGCAAATTATAGATAAAGAAATTGTTATTTGATTGTTATATAATTTGTCTATGGTAAAAAGAAACACAACTGTATGTGGATGTGACGGAGCCAAAATTTAGATCTATCTTTAGGTTCTACAGACAGCTTTTACCTGACAATATTCAAGTTATATCTAATCAGAATGGAAAAGTACTTAGGCAATTACGAAGTGATCCGAAGCTGTTGAATAACTTCGCTATTCTCTGTGTTTAAATAAGTCCGAATATAGTCCTAAGTAATCCATTAAAAGCGTAGGAATTAGTGAAGTGAGCACTAAATAAACATTGTTACACCGAATTATTCATTATATAGAAATTCTAGATAATGGAGTACCTATAGGATCAACATTAGCACTGATAAGTATCTATATATTAATATATAAATATTTGATAAATCGATGAGTAGGTACAAATATCTATTCAAAATCCATTTCAACTTCTATCTCCTTGCTAGAACATCCATTTCCAATAATAAGCAAATAGAGTGGTTTCTTTCGCCATACAAAACTCAAATATTAATCAATCAATCAATCAAGTATCGATTAAAAATTGGTTGTGTCATCCATAGTTTTCTTTCAAAAATTGTTTTTTCAAGTTTGTAACACCATTTTTTTTTACTGTAAGGGCCCTTTTGGAAGGATTTTTACTGGAAGTTCCCTATCCAATGAATTTGCCAAGGGCCTCAGTTGGTATAGTTACGCCACTGATAGTACAACCAATCTCCTATATCTAATCTATATAATTATTGCAAATACGCAAGTTTATACAAGAAAGAGATTATTTCTCTAGCGTGTCAATGCGACACCACCTCTTTAAATTCACTGAATATTTTGACGGAATTTGGATGACGCTTTGAATGCTTTCATACAATTTAACTGTCGAATTTGTCAAATAACAATGTTAATAATCTGGTATCAGATTATAATATATAATCATTGTATCTCTTTAGCGCTACCACTTTCATCAGTATCCATATACACAGACACACGGACACATAGACTCACAGAGAGATCTTCAGTCTGGAAATGGTCCTAATCGTCTCAAGGGTTTAGGGGGGGGGGGGAAGTTAACATGTATATATCCATCTCGAAAAAAAATGCGCGTTCACAATATCTTCCCTGCCAGGAAAGCACGACAACATGAGATTAAATAAGAATAACCACAAATACGACATTCATCAAAAATATTTTATTTTATTATTTATTTAGTTATTAGTATCTTATGTCATTATCTTTCTAGGATACTGATGAAAGTGGTAGCGCTAAAGATATACAATGATTATATATTATAACCTGATACCAGATTATTAACATTGTTATTTGACAAATTCGGCAGTTGAATTATATGAAGTCATTAAAAGCGTCATCTAAATTCCGTAAAAATATTCGGTGAATTTAAACAGGTGGTATCGCATGGAAACGATAGAGAAGTAATCTCTTTTTTGTATAAACTTGCGTATTTGCGATAATTATGTAGATTAGATATACACTCAGAGAAATTTTTACTAGACAACGCTGCATTTTTACATTGCGAGCGAAAAATTGCGAAATTAACCATAGAATATTGTGGCAATGACAAATTACCCTTTGCGGGGTCAGCAACGCTTACTTTGTCGAATGCAAAAATTGCGGAATCAACAATATAAAATTGTGGCGCTAACAATTTTTTTCGACATTGTTATTACCTCAATGCTCTAAACTGCGGGGTTAACAATTTTACAGCTTGTGAGTTTAACAATGTAAACGTAACATTGATTTTATACGTTGCGGCGATAGCAATGTTCCGCTACTTTGATAAATTGACAACGTGCTAATCTGCGGAATTCACATAGTTAAAGATTGTGATTTTCACAATGTAAGCAGAATATTGATTTTATACATTGCGACGATGGCAACTTTACGGTACTTTGATAAATTAGCAATGTGCTAATCTGTGGAATTCACATAGGTGAGTATTGTGAGTTTCACAATGTAAGCGGAACATTGCTTTTTTAATGTTGTGGATAAATTAGCAATGTCCATGATTAACATAGTTGGTTTGTCAGTTCCACAATGTAAGCGAGACATTGATTTTATACGTTGCCGCGCTAGCAACTTTTACTAGCAACGCTAGCTAGTAACTACGTAAGTTGTGAATAAGGCAATGTTTTCATAATTCCTCAATGTTTTTAAATTGATATTAACACAACTTTGACGTAGATTTTTTCTCAATGGCAGATAGGTTTGAGAAAAACTCAAACTATAATTGTCAAAACCGCAACGTTTATTTTCTACAAAGTTGGGGGCTTTCCTAAACGTTGTCAAAATCCCGCCGCGCGCGCAAGTCGCGACACGCTCGCCGCTCGGCTGTTTGTTTGCGACGCTATTCCAGTTGATTCCAGTCTGTAACAAGGGCGCGGGCGGAGCGCTCGCTCTGATCAAGTGCATTTTACGGCGTCGTATTTTCAAGAAAGAATTAAAAGCACAACTCCGAACTGTTCAAAAGTGCAATCAGTGATTAAGTGGCGACATCTCAGAAAAATGGAGAAAGAACAGCAGCTACTGTTTGACTTCTTAATATCGAACAACCTCGTACACCTGTTTTCCACACTACAAGGTAAGTCTTTTGAAAAAAATATTTATCGAGTCAGCGTGGTGAATATAGTCGAATGATATTGAAAGATCAATAATCTAGAATAATAATAAAATCAGGTCTTCTTAATATGATCAGTAGTTTCGGAATAAAGGGTGAACACATCGAACGCGTCGGCTGCCGCGGCCATGTGTCGGGCGCGATCTGTGTAATGAATTTCTATTGAGCCGTCCTATATTATCGCGTCCTATTATCGTCCTATATAGAAATCGTCCTATTATCGCGACCTTGAGGCTTCGGACGACTGTACATACTGTCCTAAGCCACGGCAGCAAACGCGTCCGATAGTGCAATGTGTTCGCCCCTTAATCGTCGTTTTTCTGAAACGCTATCTTTTTATTGTGATTTATTCTTCTTCTCGTTCTCTAAGAGACACTACAATTCAAACGTTAGCGCTCGAGGAGTTAACGGACTCAATAAATGAGATATAGGTATTTAAAAAGTGTCAACTCTATACATTTCGGTAGGTTAAGTTAGTTTTTTAAAACAATTTATTAACACCTATGTGACAGTAGGTTAGGTTAGTTTTTTTTAAGAACCATGATAAAACTAATTTACAAAATAAAAATAAATTAAATTAAAAAAAACCGACCTTATTTTTTAACAGATTTAGCACTGCAATGATTGAATTTAGTAGTGTGTATTTTTTTTTTGAAAACTAGACGAGGTACCAAAAGTAGAATAATTCCGACTTAACGGAGTGGCTATAATAGATTGTTTTTTTTCTAGATCAGGGTGCAGATTTAGACTTTCTGCTGCACGCTAACGATCACGAGCTTTACAGCTTGGTTCCACAGGTCGTAGATAAAGGAAAGCTTCGCATAGCACTGGACCGCGTGAGTAGTTCTGATGGTTGCTCCTTGCATGCCTGTTGCAATAAAATTCAGATAAAAGTCAGTTCGCATCAAACTTGTCTTTTCGACGGTTTGTAAAGTTTTAAATCATAAAACACTTTGCGACACTCCGATGTACACTTGTGCCATAATGTTCGTGACATTATCGGTTTTCGTTCCGATTGCACTCCCACGCACATTGCGGTCGGCAAGACGTCCGGTTGGCTATCCGAAGTCTACGTAATTATGTTATTTACAGATATTATAGTAATTTCCTTTATTTACAGAAGAAGGAAAGTGACCTATGCAAGGTTAGCGTTCTTAATGAAAGAACCGTTCGCACTTCTGTCGCTGCTCCATTTAGGCAAAAGTCGTTCGTGTCGACATCGCGCACTTCCTCACCGTCATCTTGCACTCCCTCACCGTCATCATGGTGTATGACTCCACATGAGGTTTGTGTAGATTTCATGCACCATTTTAAATAAATAAATTAAAATTTTCACAGTAATTTAAAAATAACAAATTTTGCTTGTATCGAATATAATTGAATGTCTCTTGGTAAAATAAACTGAATTAATTGCAATTTAGTTTTAACTGTAGTATATTTCCTGTCATAGCATAATATGATATTGAACCTTCAATAAGGCTGGATATTTTTTTGTTACAGGAGGGTCCTCAACACACTGTCTCTTCGTTTAATACTCAGATTGATGCTACAGAGAAGTTTTTGTCACCTGCTGTAGCCGGTTCATCATCTGCCAGGGCGGCGGTGAGTTAGAAAAATTATAAAACTGGCTTTAAATAAAAACTGTTATTGGATGGAACAGAATGTGATCTCGTGCAGTCTCGTGGACTACGGCCGCTTTTGAATACTATAAAATGACGAGAAATAAAATAAGTAGACAATTATATAAATTTTTTTAATTTCAGGAAAGGGAACTCACACATTTTGATGAAGAAGTGTCAATTATCGACTTTACTACAATCCTGGTAGGAACAACACTCCGATCAATGTTGGAGTCCACCACAGCAGGAAAGCCGCTTCTTAAAAAACAAGTTTTAACGACACGGGACCGAAAAATCATCACTGCTGTCATCGTGGAGTCAGAAGTACGCAAACTAAAAAAAGTTACGGACCCGATACGAAAAGAAGTATGGGAAAACTGGACCAAAGAGATTGTATCTCTATTTCCGGAAGAAACAAACTCCGTATATTACAGCCCCTTTCGAATAGTTGAAGGTCGGGCTATACAGGCCAGTGGCCTCATTATCAACCGACTAATCACAGTTAGAAGAAACCTGTCAACTCCATCAGAACCCCGCCGCAGCGAGAGCCGCAGTAGTGAATACAGCAGCGACAGCGAAAATAAAAAGAAGAAAAGGCGTACAAGCGACACGCCTGGTAGAACACGACCTTTGCCTGAAAACTTCAACTTGCTTCAACAACTTCAGAATGAGGAGGCCTCGTCTCAAGATGACGTGCAGTGGCTCAAAGTCTCCTCATCACCCCGAGATCTCGCTAAATCTAAATGGCATAATACTCTGCGCGAGCGGGTAGCCATCCTAGAGGGAAGCGACTATATAGCTTACTGCAAAACATTCCCAGCGATACAATCTCCATGGGGCTATGAATTGGTGAGTAATTTTGTAAGCTTATCAACATGCGACATTTCTCACTTGTTGCAAATTTAATACAGTGGCTACATTTTGCGGATCTAACCGCTAAGACATCGATCACGCGGCATCGATGCAATTCTGCTGAACGCGCTTTTTCTATTTTGTCTTTTTTGAGATTATTTTCAAAGAGTATCATGTTATTATATTCGTAATTATTTTCGATTTCCATGTTGTGTTCAAAAACGTTGTAAACAATCCGAATGACAGCTACGTTTGACAGCTTGCTACTAACCGCTGCTAATCGAAATTCAATTAAGTTCAATTAAGTCATTGCGTTTTTGTGGGCTTTCAGCAGATAATGTGCAATCGATGACTCATCGATGTGTTCTGCAAAATGTAGCCAGTGTCACTATTATATAGAATAAAAAAAAGAAATAAAAGGCACATTGGAATATGCTCCTGTAGCGTCATTGTAAGCATTTGAGTGTATTATGTATTATTTTTTTATTTACTTATTTAATGCTTGCACAATTAAAAAGTAATTACAATGTCACTCAGCAAATAATAGAACATTGAAAAACAACAGCTTAGGATCAACACAGCTCAGGCGCTATGCACATCTAACGGGGCCTCTAATGCCTGTATCTAGATGCAGAATTGTTGTGTAAAACATAACGCAATAGTAAATATATTAGTATGATGTAAGTTTATATAAGTAAATACAACATTTTTTTTTGTGCAGTTCGCCAGTGACTTCAATTCAATATATGGAGAAGCAAAAAGGAAATTCGAAGAAAGATTCCCAACAGTGAAGACTCGCCTACTAACATTATTGGACGAGAAGGCCCAAGAGTTCATACGCAGAGTTGATATTCAATCTGTCTTGGATCTTGCAACCTGTAAGTAATGTTTAGTTCTAAATAATACCTTAACTTAAGTCCTGGCCATTTAATTGTTCTATTAAAATCTGTCTTCTTCTTCTTCTTCTTTAACAGCCCTTATCTATACTAATATTATAAAGAGGTAAAGTTTGTGACGTTGTAGGAAGTAATCTCTGGATCTACTGAACTGATTTTGAAAGTTATTTTACCAATAGAAAGCCACGTTATTTGTGAGTGTCATAGGCTATATATTAATCCGAGAAATGAGAAGACTTTTTCGTGGTAGTCGGATTTTCAAAGTAAGTCGGAAAAAACGGTCGAACGAAAACGTTTCTAACGAACGCTGCCTTAACGATGAGAGATATATGATTAAGTTCTAGAGAAAAGTTGTAGATCTTAATAATGCTTACAAAAAAGTCTTACTTATTAAAAATATTTATCAAATTAAATCTCCTCAACTACTTCTAGAGTTACGGCAGTCATGGCCGAATAATCCGGTATATTTTGAGTGCGAGACGAACAGACGAGTGATGATATATTTTATTTATTTGTAAAATTTATATTTGCAGTGGGAGAAGAACCAGCGAACGTTGCGGCCTTCCTGTCAATTCCGCTGCTGCTCAAGCAGATGCATACGATACCGGTGAAAGGTGTCAAGAAACAGTGGAACCCCTCGCGTACAGAAGTAAGCAGCGCCTTCATAAGTTTAGTACCGTCTGTATCAGACCTCGAAACCCATTGTTCTGAGAGAGAAGCTAAACTTACAGAGAAAAACATACATGTGCTTCCGTATATTATTGCTGTTGGCCCCAGTTGGAAGGATGTTGCGCAGTACGATTTAATTATATCAAAAGACATTCGGTACACCTTCTCCAATGTGTGTGATGTTATTACGAATGCTTTTAAAATATTGTGGGCATTAGATTTACCTTACCCGAAAGAATGTGCACCTATTTGGATGTTCGTTCAAAGAAGTATATATCTCATGAAAAGCAAGTATGACACGGAAGGTACTCCGATGTTAGATTTACTCGCATCTGTTTTAAATAGACACGATGGTGCAATGCGTGTTATGTAAACGGTCTCTTCTTAATTTAAGACAATTTAAAAACCACTACACTATTTATCATCCTGGCCAGGTCTATTTCTGTCCAACTATTGGTTGCGGAAGAAGGTATCAACTTTACAACTCGTTTAGACGTCATTATTTGAAAGACCATTCAGAGGCCCAAGCCCCTGAAGCAATTTCATCCAATATGGACACTTCACATATGCGCACTACACCAGCTGGGTTACAAAATGATGATAAAATAGTTTCTAAACTAGAAAATGAAGCTATCAAAGCAAAATATGTAAACATTAATTTGAATACTGTTTCACTGAGCAAAACCATGGCTCAACTGTTTTCATCCCTTTATAGTAATCCTCAATTGCCGATAAATGTGTCAGATACAGTTTATAACGGTATTGAAAACATTTTCAACTTATCTATCAAGCCTTTATTACCGATGACGCCCGGCTCTGCTACGGAAAACATTATAAGTGATTTAAAAATGTTTAATTCAATGCACCATAGATTGAAGTACTTTGAAGGAAAAGGGTCCTTAATTAATCCTGAGCCTTATGTGGTGGGTCGCAGATTTGATTTTGTAAAAAAAAATGGAAGCAGTTTTTATCAAGCAGTAGATTGCGTGGCGCATAAAATACAAATGAAAGCGGTTTTGCACAAATTTTTTTCTTTGCCTCGGTTGCTATGTCAGACGATAGATAATATGAAAAAACTAATGAACCATGACGCATCAGTCAGTGTGGAACATTTTATGCATGGTTCATTTTGGAGACAGAGATTTCATGGAGAAAAATTAGTCATGCCAGTATTTTTGCAAATAGATGATTTTGAGACTTTGAACCCTTTGGGGAGTCATAGTGGCATACATAAATTGGGGGCAGCCTACATTTCTCTTCCTTGTCTGCCTTACTATTATGCCTCCCAATTGTCTAACATTTTTTTGACTTTATTATATCATTCTAATGACAGAGTCGAATTTGGAAATAAAATAATATTCCAGCCTCTAATTGATCAGTTCAATGACTTAATTCGAAACGGAATATCATTCGATCTACCAAATTTTAAAGGAACCGTTTACTTTGAATTGGCACTCATTTTGGGAGATAATTTAGGTTTGCACAGTGTTTTAGGCTTTGTTGAAAGCTTCTCGGGCAACTTCCCTTGTCGTACTTGTAAAGTAGAAAAGAAACTAATGCAAAAGCAATTCTATGAAAATACATCTCTTCTAAGAACGGACTCTAACTATCAGGAAGATTTAAATACGAACAATCCATCTCTGACAGGCGTGAAAGAGAATTGTACATGGCTTCAGATAGAAAATTTTAGTTTATTTTCACAAATGGGTTTTGATGTAATGCACGACTTACACGAAGGTTGTTCAAAGTATATCATGTGTTCACTGCTTGTAGTTTTTGTAGATAAACTGAAATATTTTTCAATCGATATTGTTAATAGCAAAATTTCTTCATTTTCCTATGGCCCTGATAAAAAAGATAAACCGGTCACGCTAGCAATGCCTAATATACGAAAGGGCAATATACGTTTAAACGCTGCCGAAATGTACACATTTTGCAAGTATTTTGGGGTGATGTTCGGCAATTTCGTTCCGAGGTACGATAAGTATTGGGAACTATATATTCAATTGATGAAAGTTATAGATTTTGTCTTATCTCCCGCCTTTGCACCTGATCAAATTGACTTTTTTAAGTTTTTAGTAGCTGACCTTTGCGAAATGTTTACCACATTGTTCGAACAATCTCTTAAACCCAAGTTTCACAATTTATTGCATTACCACTCCGCAATGTTACGATTTGGTCCCTTACGGCATCTGTCTTCTATGCGCTTTGAAGCTAAACATCGACCGAACAAGTTAGCCGCAAAAACCTCAAATAATCGAATGAACATGACATTCACAATAGCTCGAAGACATCAGTTGATCTTAAATGATATTTTTCTAAAGGGAAGTATAGGTTCGTCTTTTTCATTCGGAGGCCAAAAAGAAATTGCCGATAGTAAAGTTAAAAAAAATCTAAATAAAATTAAGCTGTCTAATATAAGCAAATTGTATAAAGTCAAATGGGCAGAAAAGTGTTCTGAGCGGTATAAAGCAAATGACATAATTATTTCTGCAATTGAGGAGGAAAATGTTACCTTTGCTAAAATAAAAGATGTATATGTTGATGGTGTATGTAAAATAATAATTAAGGCAAAGCTTTTTGAAACAATAGGTTTAGATGATCATTATCATGCTTATTATCTACGAAACTCGTGTCAGACGTCAGTATTCATTGATCAGGAATTGATGCAACATCCGTTCATATGCAATGGTGTAGTTATCGGATATGACATCAATCTACCTGAGCTCCATGTTGTACTTAGCAAGCCTATTTAATTGAAATGAATGAAAATCTTAAAAGTTGAAAAGTTAAATATTATAATGATCAAAATAGTTTATACATGTATGAATAAAACTGTAATCTGTAAATTTATGGCTTCTTATGTTTGTTAATCTTAGTTAAGAGGAGACAGAGTTTCTAGAGCATACGTTTCTATACAAAATATTACAGAAACGTCTTTCAAGTTCTTAAAGACTATTTTGTATGGAAATTTTCTATTTCCGACCTAAACTCTGTCTCCACATAAAATTATTCGAGTAAAATTAAAATTAATAAAGCAAATGACATAATTATTTCTGCAATTGAGGAGGAAAATGTTACCTTTGCTAAAATAAAAGATGTATATGTTGATGGTGTATGTAAAATAATAATTAAGGCAAAGCTTTTTGAAACAATAGGTTTAGATGATCATTATCATGCTTATTATCTACGAAACTCGTGTCAGACGTCAGTATTCATTGATCAGGAATTGATGCAACATCCGTTCATATGCAATGGTGTAGTTATCGGATGTGACATCAATCTACCTGAGCTCCATGTTGTACTTAGCAAGCCTATTTAATTGAAATGAATGAAAATCTTAAAAGTTGAAAAGTTAAATATTATAATGATCAAAATAGTTTATACATGTATGAATAAAACTGTAATCTGTAAATTTATGGCTTCTTATGTTTGTTAATCTTAGTTAAGAGGAGACAGAGTTTCTAGAGCATACGTTTCTATACAAAATATTACAGAAACGTCTTTCAAGTTCTTAATGACTATTTTGTATGGAAATTTTCTATTTCCGACCTAAACTCTGTCTCCACATAAAATTATTCGAGTAAAATTAAAATTAAACACTCCTTTTGTTATAACATGTATGTCAGTTGTAAATAAATAAATGTTTTATTTTGTGTAACTGTTGTTTATGTTTTAGGTTATTGGATACACAAACACGCACAAGTAATGCAACATAGGCTTCAGATCTTCTTCAGGTTTTATTTGCAATGCTGTTCCTGGTCAACCGCAGTGTAAATATTGCAGGAATAGCAATAATGGATTTCTTTTTCCCTGCAATTAATATTTACACAGCGGTTGTACAGTATACAGCAGTACAAATAAAATATGCTGAAGATCTGAAGCAATGCGTACGTTGCTTTATTAGCAACTTTCAAGTTGTTAGAAACACAACTTGAAAGTTGCTAATAAAGCAAAGTGCGCATTGCTAAACCCACAAGGTTGAACCACAACTCTGTTAGAAACACAACTTGAAAGTTGCTAATAAAGCAAAGTGCGCATTGCTAAACCCACAAGGTTGAACCACAACTCTGTTAGAAACACAACTTGAAAGTTGCTAATAAAGCAAAGTGCGCATTGCTAAACCCACAAGGTCGAACCACAACTCTGTTAGAAACACAACTTGAAAGTTGCTAATGAAGCAAAGTGCGCATTGCTAAACCCACAAGGTTGAAAGGCGGAATTGATTGCGAATCAACAGAGTAAAGTTGTGAAATTCGCAATGTGTTAACATTGCGAATTTCACAAAGTAAAATTGTGAAATATGAGCCATCAAAGTAAAGTTGTGAAAGCACGCCTTTGTGAAATTAACAATGCTATGCTCTGTCATATAAGCAATGTTTTTCGACAATTTTGGCGTTGTGGCTCCCACTATTTTACCTTGATGGCTCATATTTAACAACTTTTTGTTGTCAAATTCACCATGTTTTTTTCTGAGTGTAGGAGATTGGTTGTACTATCAGTGGCGTAACTATACCATCTGAAGCCATTGGCAAATTCATTGAATAGGGAACTCCCAGTAAAAATCCTTCCAAAAGGGCCCTTACAGTAAAAAAAAATGGTGTTACAAACTTGAAAAAACAATTTTTGAAAGATAACTTATGGGTAATTATTTATAAAGAATGTCTAAACAAAAAATAAAAAACCCTTTTCTCAGTTTTTTTAAAAACCAATTTTTACAAAATTTTGGTAAAACTGGGGGGGGGGGGGGCACTTGTCAGGTCGGGGGCCCGTGGCATTTTGCTAGCCCTGCCACTCTATAATTACGCCACTGTGTACTATGTATCCAGTAATGCAACCGAGCGCAAAATTCACTTTAATAAAAGATATGTGTTCTGTTTTGGGTCTGCCAATACACCTAAATCAAATCCAAATCCATTCATACTTATTATCCCGTCATGAAAGGATTTATTTTATACTGAAATATAGATAATCTTGATTCCTTAGGAACTTCCGTGTCATGTAACATCCCTCGACGCAAACGGATACCCTATTTCTTTTTAGCACTATCTATTATGATACTATTTCTCATTCGATTTACCATTTATCTCGGTAAATTTATTTTGGGACATATCTCTTAGGACAGTTCCACGGAAATGCCAATGTCATTTCTCACGCAGATCCTCATAAATAACTCAGTGGTCTGTTCGATGGCAACATATGTGTAATAAAATAGTAGGAGAGAAAAAGAGAAACGCCACCCGTACACATATCGGGAGCGCGTGAAACAGTGCCCCGAACGAGACGTCCAATTCCCATAATGGTGATAAATACAAAAGTCCCAATATCACCCTGAATAGACTGGCCTAAAATACGATCAGCCAGGGACAGTTCAGTTCAGACACGATTTTGCTTCAAAGATGTGCAGTGGCATAAAGAATAGTAATACATAATGTAAGTATAATATCGCACACGAGTTTAAAATAGAATTAAATTAACCCAATGAATAATGGTAGCATATTCACCACTAAGTTAAAAAAATAGTTTAAAAAATACGTATGACTTTTGTGTCTTTTATGAACATAAAAAGGTATGTGCATCTATGGCCATATACATAAATATATGCATGTGACATGAGATTGCTAATGTCAAAATTATGATGACGTAGAACTGCAATGTACAGTTATTGAGGATATAGTAGAGAAGCGAAAACGTCTGCAAATTTCTTCAATCGGGGATAGGAAGCCAGTGAAGTTGCTCATGAAGGCAGCTAACGTGATCGAACTGTCGAACATTAAAGTCATACTTCAGTCTGTTTATTTGCAGATACTGTCAATACTGACAGGCGTGCAAAGTCGGCAACGACATTTTATTACATTACCGATCATGGTGACACACCTGGTCGAAACCGTGTCCTTGTTTCGCCATTATTTCATTAAGGAAGATCGCTATTTAAGGGGCTTAAGTCTTTGTTTTTCTTTGTTAATATGTCTGGTATCGGATACTGCACTCGGGAAGAAAAAGATATGACTATCACATAAAATATATTGGTATACTTTTAAAAAATATAATATCTTATTAAATAAAATTCTTAGTCTCACTAGGATAAAATAGGATGAAGCAGAAGGAAGATCTGCCCTCTGGGTGCTTGCTGCTTATGGAGCCGATGCCAATATATCAATAAAGAAATACAATAAATGTTTTAAATATCATATCGTTAATAAGTCAAACCCCTCCACCACCATAACTTTTATATTCTGATTTATCAAATCACATATTGTATTTATTTGCATGTAGAACTTTTATTTTACTATTTAATCTTGAGTCTCTCATTATTTTCGACATTTTTGTATTAGCTTTCCAATTTGTTTCATATTGCTTATAATGATTACAAATTTTGTCCTTATATATTAAGATATGATAAGGCGATACTATCTAGCGTAGCAACCCAGTGACCAAACAGAGTTGAACGCGACCAAAAAGCGAAGCGAGCTAGGGCTGAACGCCGCCACTTAATTACGTCAGCTGTCATCTATCCGATCGGACTACACGGTCGATATCATTGCCCGCAATTCCCTTGTTATATTGGTTCGCGTGCACGTTAAATATATGGTATTATAAAGAAGTATTGAATTGTGAAACCACCGGAACTGGACTTTTACACATTTCATATCATCCTCCAATCCAGACCATAGACTTTTTAAAGAGATTATCCTGGCATATTATATCTCACTTTACTAGAGTATATTCGCATTAGTTAAAATATGGACATAAATCCAATTAATCAAATACATGTTTGTCATGTTTTGACATATTTTGATTCATCACCAAAATGAATACCCTTCTTATATCAGGACATTTACAGGACACACACTGGCTTGACGAGGGAAATAATAAATTAAAATACAAAACAATTTACCCAATCCATCACAGTAAGCTTAAGGTGATGTCAAAAGGTTTTTACACAATTAATATGTATATTTAGGTAGATTGATAGACGACTGTCAAGAATTTCCAACAGATCAATCAAGGAAATAATGATGAAGGTAATGATATACTAATAGCGAAGGACATATTATACATACGTTACAAGGACCCACCCACCTTGTGAATAATTAACGCAGCAAGAACGTTACTTATTTCAACTATTTAGGATACGCATAAAAATAATTCAGCATAATGCCGAGAATTAGAATGCTTTTCCGAGATATCCGTCATTTTATTTTTAATATGAAAATGCAATATTTGTGTCATATAAAAACAAAGGCGGCAATGTCCATAAAACATTTTATTATTAAAATTAACAGTACGCAGATAAAAGCGATATCGTAATTGAATCATTCCTAAGTTCAAATTATGATAAAACGCAAATAGTTGTAAATAAATAGTTATAATCAATAACTTGTTGAAGATTTCCGCCTTTGAGATATGCATAAGGAGATTGCCGTTTTTGTTGAGACTCACAGTGGACATTGTTGATTTGTTATGGAATCAAGTGTGTCCGCTATAATAACTGCTGTGTTCTGATTGGCTACTTTGGAGGTTGCCATGTTTGAAACAAACAACATTGAAGATTTCCATTATTGATGCGAACCTTGTTAGAAACACGGCAAAAAGTATTGGATTTAGCCGCTATTGTCGTATCCAATATTATTCATAAGATTTGTGTTCTACAGATAATAAATTTTGCATCATTAGTTCGATGTACATATTTTGTGGAGATTCTCGTCCTTGTTTTGATATGACATACTTCATAACTCCGGTATTATTAATGTTAAAATGGAAAACAAAAGTACCTTATGATTCTCCTAAACGGGATATACTTTTACGGCAATATGTGGCCGCAATATTGTCAAATATAGCCCGGCTATGACTGCAACATTTTAATGCAGCATATGGCTGTTAAACATATATCTCGGCCATTCTCGCAATATTTATACAAAAGTTTAGCCCATATTTTTTTCTCGTAAACGGGCTACGCAATCCGGCAAAAATGGCCGACGAAATCATACATGTCGCAACGGCTTATACTGTTAGAAAATTTTAAACAAAACAAAAATGATCATAGATTCGACCTTACTTCAATAGGCGTGACACTTTAGAAATCTAAGCCAGAATGTTTTTGATGATATGGATACAATTTGAAAGATTTTTTTTCATATGAATTGACTATTACCTAATAATACATTCACAATACAACACTCTAATAATTAACATACATTATTTCACGCAAACGTATAGGACGACATATCAAAATAGATAATAATATTTTATAAATAAAAAAAATGATCAGCAGGTAACATGAATACACATTTAAAATCAAAGTTTGACATGCATAGTGACTTGCATTAGAAAGGGACGCACTTATACCGCGAAACGAGACGACAATAAAACTGGCCGGGAAATATTGCATTATTTTCCAGCAACACGCTGGCAACACATAAACATGATTCGGCCATACGAAACATGCGTGGCTATATGGCCAGAATATACTATAAACAGATTGCCGTATATTGCACAGTATAGCTGGTATTGTAGCCACATATTGCAGCGAAAATGTGGCCCAGGAGCACCATTAGAAGCTTGAGAATAATGCCTTTAACGTTGCAGCACGATTTCTTTAAATATATATTTAGTGGTGTACGAGTTAAAAATTTAAAAGTTTAAAATGATGGTGGGAGATAAATTAAATCAATTTAAAAATCGCGATTTTTATAGCCGACAAGAAATCATTTAAATGGAAGGGAAGTAAACAATAGGGTCTGAAAATCCAATGCAAATATAGGTATGTTTGCACTTATTATATAGCCAATACTAGGAACCACACGTATTGTATGTCGCTTTATCGATGCGAAATTTAGGTAAGTTTATGATACCGTATATGAATCAGATTTTAAAAAATAATTACGACAAGAAAGTTCGCAATATTTTCTCGTCTCTGATATTTTTATTTTTTCTATAACTTAGGAGACATCGCGCCGCACTAGAAGCGAAAGAAGTCAATTTTTCCCGCGTTCAGAAGTGTCATGTCAAGAGAATCGTGGCGGCCAATTGATCACGTGCCAGTCGCGGTGTGTGGTACCTATTTTCTGTAGTCAGCTATTTCACACACAAAGAGAGAACCGGCGAAGCGTCTGTCTGTCCTACGTACGTGCGCCGCTACGTGTGACCTCACTAAGTAGTACAATTTGTTCTCTTTTTGTGCTGCGAGTCTATCCTCTGTATTTTTTCGTGACGTGGCTCGAATCACACATAGCCGACCAGCTCTGAAAGGTGAAGTAGACGAATGCGGTCTTTATCACACATATTTGTAATGAAGCATCTCTTTTCTAATAAATTGACTCACATTACCTGCCTCCAGTAGATTTTTATTATTTCGTTGAAGTATAATATGATTTATCATTATATATTACTAATTATTCATATCTTTTACTCATAAAATTAAATACATCTGCAGCAAAACAATCATTATTATTATTGGGTCAAATTAAATACATAACATCATGGCTCTAAAATTTCGGTACAATTAACTAAATATTAATGGTAGAGTAAGTTCCCCAAATATGGACCCACTAAAGGATTTTTATTGACTATTTATTTTCATCAGTCGACGATTTACATGGTCGACGACAACCACGATATTTTTAAAAAGAAAAAAAAACTTTGAAAAAAATTATAAACAAGAAAAAAAAACAAAAACTCAAAACATATTTTCCAAAATTCGACCATTTTGAAAAATTCAACGAAGAAGATTTAGATAATATAATTTTTTTTTTTGTGTATAAAATGATTTACTGTAATTGAAATTCTCCTAATATTCAAAACCAAAACAAAAATATTGCCTAATCTCAAGAATCATTTCTTAAATATAAGGCAGTTTTGCTGAATCAACCTGAATATATAAAAAAACTAAAATTATCTACCCAATAAAATGTCGGCCAGTCGTTTATCTCGTTTATAATTTCGGGTTCTTCGCGAGCAGCGAAGTTATTTTGCAATTTGAGACTGAATTCATCAAAGGCTCATGCAAGTTGGAGTAGGGTAGGTCGAAGTCTGGTCTTTATCAGAAATGGTCTTTCTAGTTTATTGATATTTATAGAGTGCCCAACTAGTTGGTGGTTGCTTGCAATATTAAATCTGACGATCCCTGAATATATGCCGTGTGTCTGTTTTGATGAAGTCAATATCGTTTTTCGACTTACAACCTAAACTTCTCCAAATCCACTAGATTCCATCTTTACCAGCATTTATCCCGGGTGGATTCTTTGAACTATTCTATATGGCTCCAGCCTTATGCTACCTCATCCTTTGTCTATGCCGTCTTTATAATTGAAATCTCCCATCAGTGCCACGAAGTATTACTTATTGTGGGCAAATGCCACTGATATTAAAGAGGTATTTATTTTACAAAAAAGGGCCGTGAGGAAGAGAATCTTGAAAACCACTATTTCGTGAACTAAAGATCCCCACCGTTTATACCATACTTATTCACGAAAGCCTGTGCGAATTCTACAAAAATAAAGGAAAGCACCAAACTCTTGCCCACATACATTCCCACAATACAAGGCACAAATCGATGTATACTCATAATTCTATACCTGCAACATCACAATTTCAAAGGACAACTCAATACAGAAGCATAACATTTTATAACAGGTTACCAGATGAATTAAAAAATATACAAACATATGCACTATTTAAAAAACTTACCAAGGAATTTTTATTGCAAAAATGTTTATATGGCACGGACTTTTAAAATTTTATATTCACAATTGACTACTTGTTTATTTTTAATTTTTATTTTTTTTTTAAGTTCCATTTTAATCTTATTCTGAACACTTCATTTTATAGACAATTTACTTACTGATTATGTAACATGAGTTAGGAATTATTGCTTTTATTTTTATATTTTTACTCTGATTATTATTTGATGCTTTCCAAATTGGACTCCTTGATTATTATTATTATTATTGATTTTTTTTATTTAAAGATTTATACTTTTTTTTTTGTTGTTGGATTTGATATTTCTATTTTTGATATTTCTTAATGATATTTTTAATATTTAGACAATGTAATGGTTGATTTTGTATAGTTTATTGACGTTCAGATTTCTAACGTGATTTAATTTTATTTTTGCCAGATATATGATATGTTTAAAAACATGAATATTATAAAAAATGTATTTATTAATTGTAAGTTCTATACCCTTACCGGGTTTTTTGGAATAAATAAACTTTGAACTTTGAAATTTATGGTGTTCCATGGCCAATAAAAAGTTTGTTTTAATATTTTAATGGAGGCATCATCGGTTCCAAGCAAGTTTGACCTAAAGCTATTTATGTGTTTAGAGATTTCTATGGAGGAGACTATGATGAACCGCTGTTGACATCCAAGCAGGTGGGGTTATTTGTTTAAAGTATAGTGTAGAATCATTTTGGGGTCTGCCGAATTCGCATTAGCACGAGAATAAAATTGAATCTTGAGTTTGTCAGGTTCATTAAATAGTTCTATGATGACTTCTTATTTGGATGAAGATCCAACAATCTAAGTAAAACCAAAAGACCTTCGAGATAAGTAGAAATGGCGAAAATGATGTTTTTCAATTGTGCATTCCATTACCTTGATATCAATATGTATATTACACAATATTAAAAAAAAACCGACCCCTTTTTTTTTAATAAGTGCAGCAGACATGTCATAGTGACACTTAGAACGGGCTATCATAATTGAATACGTATACAAAATGTTGTGTCTGTGCTATTAACCGTTGATGAATTCCGTCGTTGGAAGCCAACCCTGGGTGCCGCAGTCCTGTCTTTGTAAAAATTAGAACAGGCTGTCGTAATTGAATGCATATACAAAATTTCGTGTATGTGCTGTTGACCGTTAAGTAGTTCCCTCGTCGGGAACCAACCCTGAATGTAGCAGCCATGTCATGGTGAAACTTAGAACGGGCTATCATAACTGAATGAATACACAACATTTCGTATCTTTTCCGTTGAGCGTTGAGGAGTCCCCTGTTAGGTTAGGTTGTGGAATCAAGTCATGCCAATCAATCCAGTGTGTAGAATCAAGTCATGCTTACCATAAAAAAATACTTTGTCATCGGAATTTAATCAACATGTACAACTTCATATGATAATATTTGAGGAGTTCTCTCAATTCCTCATGGATCCCATCATCATAACAGGAGTTTGAAAATGGGACCAATCTGCAAGTAGGTACTACATCCTTTCAAATAAAATTAAGATTTTTTTAATCGGTTCATAAATGGCAGAGTTTTGAGGATACAAACATTAAAAAAAAGATACAACCGAATTGACAACATCGTCCTTTTTGAAGTCGGTTAAAAAGAAAGCGTGAGCAAGATAACGGCAGGTGTAACTCAGACAAAAAGTTGAGAGTTTATTATATTTGATAACTGATTAACTTATGGTCAGTCCCTCGAATAAAACCTTCAAAATTTACCGACTTACCGTTTTATTTCCTAGATTCTTCACACGGCAGTTGAGATACGCCGTTTTGCCCAGAAGTGCTGTGATGTTCTTGCTAGCAGCCATGTCAAAGTAAGGCCCCGTCCTCACTATTGGCCTCTGGATTTCGTTGTTGGAGACTCCTCGGCTGTTCTCAATACCGACGACCACCGAGCTGACCTCAGCTAGAGAGCCTCCATCCTTTTGTTTACCACGTTCTCTCTGGGCTGAGAGCACTGAGGAAGAAAAATGCGCACGTGAGTAAGATATGAGACTGATAACGTCAGCTCGTAATCCGAAATACGTTGTAAATGGCACATGAACAGGTATGCCTAGTTAGATGTATATCATGTTTCGGATTTAATAAGACTGGGTCGAACTAGGTTGTCGCTTTATTTTAATTTCAATGTCATTATTTATTCTCAAGTGCCCATTGTTAAGTTATGTATTGTAAAATAAATAAAAATAAAAAAAACATATTTTTAATATTTTATCACACATATTGCTACATAATTAACTTTATGTATATGGAAGTACATATTACATATCATTTTATTATTATTAGATTTATTCACTGTTTACTAACACATTACTTTAGATGGAGTATAGACTTTACTCGTAGATAGATAGAGGCGTATAATGAAATCTTTAGCGGTAAGATATTATTTCTGTGCTTGATGATACGGTAGTGCTTGCCTCAGCAAACTTGACCTTTATTATTGTTTGGTTATTCTTAGCAAAAGTCAGTAAACTCAATTAATTTGAAGGAAAAGGATTGAGAGTGCGGAAAGATGAAATTATAAAGACTTCCGCAGCAGTTAAATAACGTAATCGGATTGATCTACGATTGAAACAAACTACGCAGATTTCGGTAGAGGGTGTTCTTTCGGGCATAATGTTCTTTGAAGAATATACATAATATCCTCATTGACGAATTCTAAGTAATGTGAATATAACATGTATACCCAAATCAGTTGACATCATTTTAAATCTGAAAGATCAGATGAAATACTTAGGTAGGCGACGTCAGAATGGTAAAATAAAGGTTTCCATAACTCGAAGTTTCCGGGAGAAAGTCAGCAAGATCCAGCGATAACCCATGTGTGCCTAAATGACTACCATCACAGGGGAAAGAAAGCTAGCCATTATTAGTACATAAACTTGTTAAATTCTTAACCCCTTGAGTATGATACGACCAAATCTGGTTCTGAAACAATTATCCGTTGAGTATGATACGACCAGATCTGGTTCCGCGTTTTTTTCACTTCTTTGACGTTCTCATATTTATTCATAATTGTTTTACAAAATGATATTTCAATATTCTATATTCGAAATTTCAATGCAATCATTGTGCAGTTGTTCTTTTTATGATTGGTGAAGTAGTTTCGTAGTTTAAGGTCGATGTCGCCGAAAATCCTGCAAAAGAGACAGATGCATCCATGAAAATACCCATTTACTCCAAGGGTTAACCGGAAATGAAGCATTGCCACATAAGGAACCTTACATAATAACCTTACACGGCCAGGTTGCATAGTGGCTAAGTCGCCTGATCTTACGTTATCGTTCGATTCCCGGCTGGGTCACCGTTTTCAGTTGGGTTATAAAATTAACGGAATTGCATTTCAGTTTTGCCGATCGAATACAATAACAAGACAAACATATGTCATACTCAAATATACGAGATTGAGTAAGATATTGTTTTATGATAATATACCAACCGATTGTGAAATAAAAAAAGAGTAGAAACAGACAAACAAACAATACAATTTGGCATATTTACTCTTAATCGAAAGTATTTTTTTATCAATTTATTACTCATCATCATCATAGCAATTGAGTGCTATTCGGAAATGTTAAATTAATATATTTTTCATTTAATTGTTTGTCATAAAGATAGCATTTGAGTGATTTGGGAAACAGGGTGTAGTTAGGAGAGCCACTGCCATTTTGAACACATATACAAAACCATACCACTACGTACCACTTTGTGTACTCATTCAGTTATGATAGTCCGTTCTAAGTTTCACCATGACATGGCTGCTGTACCCAGGGTTGGCTCCCGACTAGGGGCTCCTTAACGGTCAACAGCACAGACACGAAATTTTATATATGCATTCAATTATGACAGCCGGTTCTATGTATCACCATGTCATGGCTGCTGCACCTTGAAAACATTTTGGAGTCGGTTTTTGTTTGTTATTGTATTATTTACAACCAAATGACGGGTCGACTATTAAGATAATAAAAAAAAGTTTATTTAATTGTATTCTGTTGTATTTGTGTGAGCAATGACGCGGTTAGTAATTGGAATGAAAATACTTCTACTTTTTTAATATCTTAAGAGTAGCCTCAGTAGATGAAGGTAATACGTATTACCCTTCCGTGTCGTAAAAGGCATTAAGAACTATCCTGTCTCGGATATTAGGGGGAAATGGTGTTGTGATATCCAGGCCGCGCATTTTTGCAGACTGTCAACTCAGAACGAGATGATTGATGAAGCAGACGTGGGCAAAATATTCTTCTCCTACGAGACCACCAGCTAAACTACATTATTAACTTTATTCGTAGATATATACATAGCATATTCCCTCGTGCGTCTGCCTTTTAGGGTTCCGTAATGAAGCGAACAACTGGTACCTACATCGACTGTTAATGTCAACTGATTCAATTTCAATTTTAAATTTATTTATTTCCAAAAAATCTTAACAGGTTGTAGAAACGTAATATCTAGGTACATTTAATTTATGTCTATTCGTCCGTTTTTACAATATCGGAATTTATCACCAGGTATATACAGTTCAAAGTTCTTCATTATTGTTTTTATGATATGTCGATATGAAACATTTTAATACTCGCGATACTCAAAAATCACCACTAAACAACCACAAATTAAATTAATCAATACAAATAACAAAAAAAAATCTTTCATCACAAAAATTCAAAATATTTCAAAAATGCTTCTTAAAATTGACAAAAAAAAATCAAAACATTTTAAAAATCACCTAAAATTAACAACTTTTCGATTGAATAAAAAGCTTTTTCTAATAAGAATTATTTTAGTAATTTATTGAATAAGCTTTCCATTTGAGTGATTAAACTTTTCGGTAGCCTGTTAAAAGTAATATGGCCCAGAATACTTTTTGTCTTTCCTTGTTGTGTTTAGATTTTTTATACATGGTATAAAAAATGGAATTTATTTCTTGTAATTTTGGTATGTGTATCTGAATTTTTTTTGTAATATGTTTCTTTATTCTTAAAAAAATAAGTCAGTTACTTAAAGAGATAGATTGAGGTTGAAGTGAGGATTCTTAACCTTTTAAAAATGGGTCGACACGACTCTTCCTTTATCACCTTTGCAATTATTCGTACTCCTCTCTTTTGGAAACCTATATTTATTTATTTATTTATTTATTTATTTGCAGCTGTTATAAAAAACATATACAAAAAAAAAAAAAACAAGAACACACAGATTAAAAATTAAAACTATAAATAGACAAAGACTATGAAATAAAGCTACAAACGCTGCAAATTAGGGGTATCCTCAGGATATCTCTTATCCTGGTTTTCAGGACACACCTATTAATTATTGATACATAGGTATATGATTTTTAAAATAAAATAACCAAATCAAATAAATCTTAAAACAAAAAATCCAAATAATCATAATCAAATAAATACACAAATCGAAATAATCAAAATGAAGATATTTAACATCAAATTATATTAAAAGAAAATAACGTAATTACATAAATTTAATAATCTACATATAATAAATCAAAAATAATCAAAATCAAAATATTTAACATTAAATAATCAGGTTACAAATTAATAAATAAACGAAGACAATAGTAATAATCCAAATAGCAATAGTTATTTTAAAATAAAATCAAATTATGACATCTAAATATCTTCCTTTAATAATAAACTTTTAAAGTGGTCCTTAAATACTGCAATTGATTTCGATCGCAAAGCCATTCCCAACCGATTCCATACAACCGCAGAATAATACGAAAAGCTGCACTGGAAATGTGTAGTTTTGTGCTTGGGTATTATAGCAAGTTGTTCACGTGCCCGTGTTGAATGGACATGCCGGTTACGGGACCACGTCATAATCGAGTAAAGATATCGCGGCTGTTTATTGCGTACTACCTTGAGTACAAGGGTCGCAAGATGGAGCTGCCTTCTTTTACTCATATTCAACATGGAAACTTTCGCAAGGAATGGTGACACATGATGACGTGGAGGAATCCTAAAGCAAAATCTTGCGCAGGCATTTTGCAGTCTCTGAAGTCTCCGCTCAGTCTTCCTATATAGACAGGGGCCGTACACACAGTTTAAATATGGGTTCCCTATGACAAGCATAACCCCCAGATCGTCTGCAGGGCTAACTTCGGCGCTTCCTTATGGTTCCATTCAATCATCGATTATACAGAAAGAATTTTCAATTAGTGACATCATGGAAGTGGGTAAATCAGTATCATAGCAAATAAGCAACTTTAAATTTAAAAAAATGGATAAAACTAAAAAAAATGGTTTTAAATATATTTTTAGTTTTTTTTATTTTTGGAAAATCTAGAAAACTTGACTGAAAAATAAAAGACGAAGCTATACGCGGTACAAATTTCTCTGAAATCACCTGAGCAAAGAAAGGAAGAAGCCGCCCGCCACTGACCTGGTCGTTTAACATCGAAAGGGACCTCAAGAAAGCCCAACCGTCCGAACCGAAAACCCAAGATCGTTTGACCTGGCGCAGAAAAGGGACGAGACCCGACCCCAAATAATGTGATTAAGGGAGGACGAAAACGAAGAAGACTGATTTATAAAGTTTGACAAACGTTGTGCGCGCCGCGCCATCTAGCAATAGGTAAAATATCGTGAATAAATAATATTGTTGCCGATATTAAACCTACATATTTCACATTAGGCAAATAAATGATAGTTAAAAAAGGGTATTTCTTTAAATTGGTTTTGTATTAAAACTTGTTAATTTGCTCGTACTCGTACTCGACTCACCCACATCAAGGATGTCACTAATTAAAAACTTACCCTGGGTTGTTGATCAATCCAATATAGCATATTAGATTGATCTAAGTTGGATGGTTGACTGTAAGATATCGCTATAGCGGTAAGTCCGCCATTTGTGCATAATTTGTATTTTTTTATATAAAACGAGTGTAATATGCATTAACTGATGTTTTTAAAGCACAATAAAGTTATTCTATTATATTATGTCCTATTATACTACAATTTGATAAACAAAATCTTACTACGAAACGCAACGTGTAAGATAGCACTCATAGTTTAAAAAAAAAGTTATTGTTTTTTAAATTTTTAAAATTTTTCAAAATTTCCTAACCGTGTGTTTTATTATTAACCTCGTAAACCACAAAATATATTAGGAATTACATACAATGAATTATTTTAAAGATTCCGAGATACTTTTAAATTCTAACTTTAATAATAAAAAAGTTACGAAGTAAGAAGTTTCAGATATTATTTTTTTTAAACTCAAATCCCGCCTAAGATATCCAAAAATTGTATATGCAAGAGTGTAGGAAATATCCAGAAAATTCTAAGTAACATTTATTTATTTTCCTAGAACCAGTATTCACGGACTTATTTTTTTTACCTTTGAAAATAGCACTATTTTGAAAAACCAATGGCGGATGTCTCTACCGAGATTTTCAAATCACGCGTTTATGAGACACAGTTGGTATAGACACACACACAGACACACACGCGCATATACATGTCTCAGAAATAACTTTTTTGATTCCCCGGGTCTCAAAACCTGGAGATCCGGTGCAAATTTGAATTTTATATTTAGCTCGAAAATAAGACTTTACATATTTAAATACTTAGTTTTCTAAATGAAAACTTAGAAAACTATGAAAACTAAAATATATGCACTAAGTATTTAAATATTTAAAATACGACGTATTATTTTCAAGCTATTGTAGCTATTTTCAAGCTCCGATGTATTATTTTCAAGCGATGTATATATTAACTTGCAATTTTCGTATGTGAGTTGTCCGTTTCAAAATTTGCAAACCATTTTTCAACCACCGATTTCGCTGAAATTTCGCATACTTATGTAAGTTCGGTGTTAAATTCGGTGACCATCGAGCTGATTTGATGACGGAACCGGGATGTAGGAACTATAATTCCCTGATGGCAAATGGTAGTACAGTCGAATTTGGGCTAGTATGTTACGTAATAATGAGTACTTTCCATTACACTTGATGACGAGGCTCTGATTATGAAGCCGGTAGATTGCCACTGGAACTCCATGATGAAATTACTAATATAGACTAGCTTTGTATCGTTTGTTTTGTTGTCTTCACTAATTTCCATTACACATGATGCCGAGAGTCTGAATATAGAGCCAGAAGATTACCACTGTAACGGCCCTTAAGTATCGTTACATGCAATCAACAAATGCATCGATTTCCAGTGAAATACACTGACACAATTCAGCTATTGTTTTGACTCGTGAAGCCATGAATCAGCACGATGAAACAATACTTTTACTCGGAATATTTCGGATTGCATTATTTCCCGGCCTATATAAACCGGCGAAAAAGCAACCAAAGTATCATTCCTCGAGTGATCACCTCTCCTAAGGTTGCGATGGCATACTCGGTACCCCTCTCACGAGGTCGCTCAACGAGTCCGGCTCTTTGGTTTCCTTTCCTTATCTTTCCCAGTCACGGAGCATCAGTCTGCAATCCCACAGACTCGAGCCGTGGCCAGTACAAGATACTAGGAGCACAAATACAATCCTCATCCATATACCCTCGTAACTGCAGTCGCGCATCAATACACTCGCGACAACATAACATATTCGGGAAGCGTTATAACTGGCAATATCAAACTTTCAATCGATTCAATAAATACCTTCTGCTTCACTCAAAACCGCCTTTCAATACGGAGTTAATTCGTAAGTTGATACCACCACCTCACACCGAACAACTTGGAGTCTATTGAGGGGTGGTCCCTCACACCACTATAACTCCCTGATGGAAAGTGCTAAGATATTCAAGTTTGGGCTCGATTGTTTTGTTGTCATGACTAGGTACTTTTCATTACACATGATGACGAAAGTCAGGAGATGGAGCTAGGAGATTGCCACTGGAACTCCCCTGTGGAAAGTGAAACTTGATTTCAAAAATCCCTTTTTACTCTTAATTTATTTAAAACGTAACTATGTGCGTGTGTTATTGCATCTTCCATTGGCGAAATATTTTTGGTGAATGCCAACTGTTCACGATCCCTGGCTGTAATGCTGTAATGCCGGCATATTGTGAACATAGCCTACATACTTCATTGTTCGATGTGCGTGATTTATATGAGTTTGCAGTCGCGGCCAACGGGCGCAATTAGCGCTGTAGGTAATTGCGTCGCATCGCAAATAATGCCAAGTTCATTGTAGCCGCGACCACGACAAGAATGCAAATGGAATTTATGGCTAATGCAGGATTTTTGGCCTACGTCGTATAACTCGGTATGCGTTAGTTAGTGCACCCGCACTCAGAAGCGTGCATCGAGTTTGGAGTTCAAGTAGGCATTCACGTATATTGCGGTAATTTTGAGCGTTGCAGACATTTTTTACAGATTAAGGTTGTAAATATCACTTTTATTGACCGTTTCTAATGATTTCCCTGAATTACGGTTTTCATTGAACAATTTTTAACAATTATATTAATAAACATATAAATTTAATTTATTTATTTATTTATTTGAATCATAACATATAATGTGAAAATACAAAAATGATCGAACTATGTAATGGTGAAAAGTAAACGACGACCCATATTCATATGTTGACCCATATTCCCAACTAGGCCAAATATAGCCTGTATCTTGGCATACGACTTATTGTCTGACTTGGGTGAAGAAGCATAACTGACGTAGGCACTCATAACAATATACATACACACATAATAATTACATTAATAAGAATACACATACACACATATATAAAATATACATACACACATACGTATATAAATATCATGATATAAATATATTATAGTATTATTCCTTTTTATTATATTAGATTATATTACATTAGGTATATTTTATTATATCGTATTACGTAGTATAATAGTAAATTTATGCAGGTATATTATTTTTCAAGAGATGATTTGCATAAGTTCGTTATCTGACCTTAATTGACTTAAGTCGCCAAAAAGCCATTTTTTTTTGTGATACAGATTTTTTCATACCGTTTTTTTAGTTAAATAGATAAACCTTATTAAATCATTTAGTCAGCATTCGTCCTTTCATAATTTTCCCAAAAAAATACTGATAAACTGCTAAAATCTGTTTTTTTACTCTTTTACCTGGAAATCAAACAGGGACATGTTATTAAAAAAAACGCTATCTAATAATCTTAATGAAATTTTGGCTCATTTTTATCTATTTGTTTCTTCATAGTTTTCAGAACATGTAAAATATTTCTGACTAAAACATTATTCGCATGAAATCTAATATATCCATTCATCTAGCTATTCTAATAACATGTAAAGTTGAAATATTTGGCGTTATATATTTTATTTTAATTTTGCAATGTGTTATGCCTGGTTTACACGATGCCAGTAATGTGGCAGTACAGTTACCCAGTCCAGCGCTGACATGCAACTGGGCTCGTGTAAACACTATTTTCAACCCAGTCCAGCGCTGACTTCGCGCCCGCAAGTCAGTCCAGTTGACTAGCCACCCGTTCTATTTTCTTGGGCAGTAGCTTCCCCCACCCCGCCTCTCAAGTCAGTCCAGTGCGACTGGCATTGTCTAGACGCGTTCGGGCAGTCGCTGCCCGTTTGTTGTTGGGTGTCCACGCTACGTTTTGACGCGAAAATGTCACGTAAATTATCCGACAACGAAACTCTGAAATTTGTGCAGTTGTACAGAGAACATGAATGTTTATGGAACATTAGGAGTTCTTCCTATAAAAACAAACAAATGCGCACATCAGCATTAAAAGCCATTCGCGACGGAATGGAAATCAATAATTTTGACATTGATGAAGTCAAGGTCAAAATAAAAAATCTAAGAGGGACGTACTATTTGGAACTTGATAAGATAGAAAAATCAAGAAGGTCTGGCGCTGGAGGGGAAATTTAGAAACCAAGAATACAATGGTTTGATGAGTTACACGGATTTATAAAACAGGTCATGATTAAAAGGAAAACTAAGGTGAGTACATATTCGTTTAATAAAATCGTTAAAAATTAGTAACACAGAGTTTTGTTTTTGAATTTAGTAATTCATTGAATTTAGTAATACATTTGCTAAAAATCTTTTCTGATGGCGACGTAAGTGCGTATTAATCTATCATGCTGTTCATCCATGATACAGCTCCTTCATTTACAAAGTGACTCTTATACCAATCTCTTTTTTCTCTGGCAGTTACTGACGAACGATTAGTTCTTTGATTAGTAATACTAATCAAATTATTTGTGTCTGACCTCCATGCACCAGGAATTACAACATGACTATCATCGTCCTCTCTATCAACACAGTTTCTCGTCATATAAGTGCTGTGCCTTTTTCGTAACCAGTTATGTAGAGAGCAAGTTGCACGGACAATGTAATCAACGGTATCTAAATTTGTTGCAATAGGTCTTTCGAATATACGGAATCTGCTTGCTAAAATGCCAAAAGCATTTTCCACGATGCGTCGGGCTCGTGATAACCTGTAGTTGAAAATTTTTTGTTCAGTAGTTAGGTTATGACCTGGGTATGGCTTCATCAAATATGTTTTTAAAGGGAATGCCGCATCGCCTACTATTGTACCACCTTGTGGTAATAAATTATTTTCCAGCAAATCGTAAATACTGCTATTTCTGAAGACACCACCATCCGAGGCACTTCCACTAGCACCAACATCAATATATTCAAAACAATAGTCATGGTCGACGACTGCCATTAATACAATGCTGTTTGTTTTTTATAGTTAAAGTAAAGACTACCACTATTGATAGGTGCTTTAATTGAAATGTGCTTTCCGTCGATAGCTCCGTAACATGAAGGAAAATTCCACCTCTTTCTAAATCCACGTTCAATTTTTCGCCACTCTCCCTCATCAGGGACCTGAAAGAATAAAGTGAGTAAATATTACTTTTTTTACAGGACAACACGGCTAATAGAAGTTCGGCATCAGGCACCGAAAATGATCCGCCGGAAAGTTCAGCGTCAGTACTTACAAATGATGAAAATCGACCACAGAGCTCAGCATCAGTAGCAACCAGTGAAACAAACACGGATGTCACAAAACCAAAACGAAGCAAAAGGTCACAGTTCATCTCAATGATTACAGAAATGAAAAATATGAACGATAAGATAAATGTGCAAGAAGAAGAAAATGATTGCGATCTTTTCGGAAAACATATAGGCAGTCAGTTAAAAAAACTAACTGAAGAGCAACAAATAATTGCCCAAAACGAAATTCAAAACGTTCTGTCGAAGGCCAGATTGGCGGATTTACGTTTTAAAAATAACAGGTTCTCTAACTATTCCGGATCATCTGATTTTACGACTACTCAGCATTTCAGCACTATGGATCACTCCGCTCCATTAAAAACTATGAATACTAATAATACGATTAATCAACATTTAACCCTACCGCGGCCTTTGTCCTTCGTGTCACAATATTCACAGTTGACCAGTCCAAATAGAGTGCCAACAAACCCACATTCTACAATTACCACGTCCGAGGGCTTAGGGGTTGTTGACTATGACTTAATTTATGATTTTACAGAAGAAACCCCCAACATTATTGCAAGAGCCTTCGACAACGCATAAATAAAATAATTTTAATAATAAAAAATCTTTCATTTTGCTATTACCTTGATGTTTTCTTTTAAAGCTTCATAAATTCCTTCACACACTTCTGGTATAAACTTAGATATTGTAAATTTCTTGATACGATAGAAATGACTTAGACTTCTGTAATTATTTCCTGTTGCCAAAAAGGACAATGTTATTTCCAGCTTTATTATTGCAGGAATAGCATCTCTCATCAATGTGTTCGAACGTTGAATCTTGTATGAAACTGTAGCTAACAATTCGTCAAACATTTCTGGTGATAATCTCAGGGCCAATCTATACTCCGATGGATCCTCTGATTTAAGTTCTTTCATAAGTAGTGCAGAGCCTCCGCTTGTATCTCTTTTGCTAATCCATTTTCTCACCCAAAGACGTTTTTTTAACAGGTCTTCTTCAACCATGTCAAGGACTTCTTCAAACAAAATCTTAAAAGATTTTTTAAATAATATTTTCATTTTACGTTTTTGTACTGAACACATTGTCACCCCAGTCCACAGACACGACCGCTAGCGTTAAAAATAGACAGCACACTGACTTACTGGGTCGGTCTGGTTACATGTAGCCAGTGACTGGCGCCGAAATTCCGAGGACTGGATTACTGTACTGCCACATTACTGGCATCGTGTAAACGGGGCTTTAGGCAATTATTTTAAATATTACACTGACTAGCAAACTTTCCCGTTAAGTTTCTCGTTCATACAAAGTCTGCGGTTTTCGTAGGACATGACATCCAATTACTACACTGAGAGCCCTTATGGGTAGCGAATATTACTAAGTGAAATTAGGTGAAATTGAATTTAGAATAAGGAATCGTGCGCGAAGGAAATATTATTATTCCCTTTAATTATAATTTTAATTAAGGAAGCATGAGTTGTTCCATACTAAATTACTTAACCCCTTACCGCATACGAAGCCATTTGTGGCTTCTATTTTTTGCTATTTTTTCCAGTTTTTATTAATCCTTAAATTATAGTAAAATAAATTGTATCATAAGAACTGTTTCTTGATAAAACGAAATATATTTTTTTTGTCTGTGGTAAGTCATATGTGCCAAAACTATTTGAGTTTATTTTGTAACGTGGCCGGCGAGTGAAGTGCAACAAGATTGTGAAACTTTTATCAGTGAAAAAAAATCATAATAAAGTGACTGAGATCTTTAATAAAAATTGTTATTTACTCTTAGAACAATCGACGACGATAACAGTAAGTTGTTTTTGGATTTAGTTTTATTTTCGTTTGATTTTTAAACTTTTTTTGCAAACTCCAAATATGGCTTATGTAGTATGCGTTGCCGTCAAAATACTGCCCGTCAAATATGGCTTCCTATACACTCTAGCTTCTGTCTTATGCTTTTCAGAAATGGATCCTGGACACTTTTATGGTTCTTCCAAGCATGTAAATCCTATACTAGGTGATGGTTTTTTGAGTGAAGATGAGCTTGCTTCCGACTTTGATCTGGAATACGAACCTACCTCTTCCCGTTCACCTAAAAAGAAGAGTGTTATAGTACCCGAGTCTGACTCCGATAGATCCCATGGTGATACACCTTTACAATACTTGCAGGCTGCAAAAACCGAAGGATATAAAAGTAAAAAAAGACCCGATTGTATGAAAAAACGAAAAACTGGAGCCTTATTAAATGTCAAAGAAAACTTGAAATTCACGGGCAACACAGATTTGCCGGAGGAAATAAAACAGTTGGATTCACCAGCCGATTTTTTCAAATTTTTCTTCACTCATGATATAATTGATTCCATAGTAAAGCAGTCAAATCTAAAATCTGTCCAAGATAACATCAACAAACCTATCGCATCCACAAACCGCACGTGAAAAATGCGAGGTCTTTCTATGCTATAATGACAAACGGAACTGTTTTAACGATTTCCACAAAATTTAACCCCTATGCATACAAAGCCAGAAATGGCCTTACTTGATTTTCACTAGAAGCATACGAAGCCAGATGTGGCTCTTTTATGTAATTTCATAAATAATTACTGTATTTTTTTTCTTTTGTTTGAATTATGTTTAATAAAGATAAATAAACACGTTTTTACCAAAAAGAAATTTTTTAATAACCTTCTTCATAATTCATGCGGTAAGGGGTTAAAGGAAATATTATGGTAGCGAAATAATAATTGCATGTCAACAAAACCCTATAACTAATTATTTCATTCATTTAGCAAGGTATGATAAAAATAGAAATCATATTTCTATGATATTATAGTAAAATAACACGCAATTTATTGAAGTTATAATGTGTTACTATCAGGTCAGATACAACTCTTCTAGTATTCAATACTACTAATTATACTAGATGTACTTTTAGAATTTAATACTAATAATACTTTAATTTTGGTATTTAATACTATTAATACGACTGCCTTTACAAAGTGTGAATACCTACTACAATACTATACAATACAATACAATCAACTACTCCAGTCGATAGGCATTCCTACACTTGGATGCGTCACAAAATTAAATGCTAAAAATTTCATTATTATAAACATAACTATCGTGATAGTTGTCATGGCTGTAATATTATATTCAATATTATCTACATACAAATAATCAAAATATGCTAATGTGATGAGTCAGGGAAAATAATATATTAAAATAGAAATGCAAATTCTATGTAGAATAATCAAAAAATATACATATATTTTATTGCCAATCCAGCAATATGCCTTCGTATTTTTTTTTAAAAATGAATTTAATTATATGAAAATTAGAATGTCAGCTATCATAATACCATTATGTTTAAAACTTTACGCATTTCATTAATCATCAACAAGGAAAATAAACTCAGAATTTTCAAACTCCCTTATACCATAAATTGGGTTTCTTACCAAATTATGTATAATTATCTTTTTAAATTGGTCCTCTCCAAGGCTTTTCATTTGCTCTGGAATCTTATTATAGAAGGACAAATTTTGGTGAATAAAACTGTTTCGCACTTTGCTAAGTCGCTGTCGGTTTATGTGGAGACTACTGCATTTATAATTATTTTTTTAATGGAATATTTGTGGTTATGTGTTTATGCATATAGATACATATATATTTTCTGCGTAAACTGAATGAGATCTTTCAGTTGATAGTGAAAACGATATATTTGCCAGTACGCCAGTACGCCAGTACGCCAGTACGCCAAAGAAGCCAGTACGCCAAAGAAGACATGCTCATATACTTGCTCTCCCATATCGTGTACTCTCCCAATTAACACCATCCTATCTCCACGAGCTTTTTGAACCACTAAATTTCCACGGTCTCGTACTTCGGTCAGCCTCTGACAGTTTATTAAAAATTCCGAGTCATAATAGTGATTTCTATTCCTATTCTTTCTATGTCCATGGTGCAAGACTCTGGAACGATCTCCCAGCAAATATACGAAACTCGCCTTCTTTACCATCGTTTAAGACTCACTTTCTAAGAAGTAACCAGTTCTTCCCTTTCTCTCGTCTTCTTCTGCCAATTTCCTCTCCTCGGGCATTACTAGGTTTAAATTCTTCCACTTATATGTATGTTATGTAATACTCTTTATTTTCACAATGCGCGCATGTACCACTGTGTTTAGGGTAGTTGTAAGACATTGCCATGTGGCAATAAGCTCGCCTTTTTGTATACTAATTAAGTGCAAATAAAGAGTTTATTATTATTATTATTATTATATTTATGTTAATTTATTGACATTAGAAAATTTGGATATTTAGATACTATAAACTTGATATTATGTCAGTTAACGTATTCTATAAGACTCGGGATGACATAACGTTTCTAAGAATACCACATCGGTATAAATCGGTTCGAGCCTTTAGAAGTTATACTTAAATAAAGAAACGGAAAACATACATAGATAAACCCTGAACACATTACACTCGTTTTTTGTTGGTAGTCATGTAAAAAATACAGCCGAGCAGGCGGTTTTTAGGCGTTCTGTCGCAATAAACTTATGAAGCTCTGAAGACATTTAATTTAGATCACGGTTGTGTACTGATGACAAGGCCATATTCGAGGAGGGTTAATCTTTTCGCGCTAATAACTTTATTGTCAATCGCTATGATGGCGCTGCAGCACATTAACGTATATTCCGCTCAACCGATCGCCATGAAAATTGGTATATATAGACATTTGAGCCCGCATAATATTTTTGCGCTTATAAATTTCTTTTAACTCGATACAAGATGGCGTTGTAGCACATCAACTTATATACCGTTCAACTGACCGCCATGAAAACTGATAAACATTGATATTTGAGCCGGATATAACACGGGCAACACCACTAAGTTCAAATAAACTTATCTTTCTAATCTACTTCACTTTATATCCGTAACCGTACTCTAGGTAATAAACCCGTAAACCGAAAGCTTGCGCTTAATTATCCTTTTAAAAAAGCTAGCTAGATATACGAGGCAGAAACGGGAGAGCTCGAGTTGACGTCATACCGAGGGACAATTAAACACAAAAGTGACAGCGAAGACGCCGTAATCCGACTAATACGCGGTAATCCGACTACTCTACGCGACCGGGATATTTTATTTCAGTGGCGTAGAGCAGAGGTGCTCAAATTTTTCAAATACATATCCCCTTGGAAATCTCTTACGTTAGTTAATCGGTTTGTAGGGTATAGCGCGGCAGTTGATTAAAAAAAAACTATTGTAAGAATTTTTATAATTATGGGCTTTAATTTCGAAATTCGAAGTCATGTAATGGCACAAAGGCAAATCAAGCGAAATCTTTTAAAGGATTAAAAGGATGAAATGAAGACATAGCGTCAAATGAACACATCTTTCAACGTTACAAGAAAATATAAGATATGTAGGTAGGAATATACGTCAAAATAGCCATAACTCAGGAAGTGAACTCGCCCTATCACAAGAGTGCCTAGCAAACCGGGCGGTTTCACTTTACTCGCATTAGAAAAACAAGCTTTCATATTTAATTTATGCGCGATTTAGCCTGGGCTCAGACAGATATATGCCTAAATTTAGAAGAATAAAACGGTAATTTCAGGGTTGATAAATATATTTATTTTTATTCTTTTGCATTTGAATGTATATGCAACTAATAAATAAATAAATAAAATAATGGATATGGAAAGGATCTAATTCATTAGTAAATTTAGTTATTTGCGTCATTATATGGTAGATATAATTGATACTAAATGGGATGTTTATTATTCATCAGTCCAATTAAAAAAAAACGTGGTACAATTTCAAATTTAATTTTATAGACGGATGAACGTTTTCGTTGGACATCCGATATTTCATCGTTTACGAGAATAAGCGATTTTCTATCGTCCTTATTAGTGGTTTCGTGCAGCTTGGGCCATAAGATCCAATTTGTTCTCAGATTGGCCCAACTCATGATTCAGCTTCTATTCAGAAGCCTCTTTATGTGGAAGGTAACCTACCCCAGGTGAGACTCTCGCGTCTCCAGGCCACACGACTGGTGAATCGGTTTCTCCTGGTGGCATTGCCTCCCGGTGCTACTGGACAGTTGGCGCACCGTTCGGCGACGCCAATTGGTTGTGCATTCTGACTGATTGCTGAAGTAGTCTGGAGACTATGGAAATATACTGTCTCCTAAGCAGCGGAGGTGGATGTTGACCTGCCGTTAACCACAATTGAAATGACCATTAGGCTACCTGATCCTGAATTCAGAGCCGGACAAAAGATGCATTTGGTCCGCGATAGATGCAAACTGAATCATCGCTGTTCATAGATAAACCAACATTACGCTTATTATATCATGCCCTCGCTTATGCGGTACTGAGCTATGCTCTCACTTCATTTGGTCGTACTTTTCGCACATATATAGATAAAATATTTAATTTGCAACGTAGAATAAGAAAACTTTTAGTAAATAAAAATGTGTAATGTAAAAAGAACTATAACTTGTAAAAAGAACTATAACTTGTTGTTTAAGCGATGCGATATATTACCTTTACATGAAAAAAATACATACTTACTAGCAATGGAGCACTTTATATATTCAGAATTTAAAATACCAATACAGTACAATAAATACAAACGGAGCTGCCATGGAATTCACCGACCGGAGTCGGGCCCATCATAATACTATTTTTTTACACTTCTGGGGGGTGAGCAGTGGATTCCGGACTTACGAACCGGCTGTGGTAGGTTTAGGACAGCTGTCTTGCCACATGTGAGCGTTCACCTTGCCACCCATTCACTCCCCCTTCGAAGCCATAGAATTTGAGATGCGCAAATCGCAGTTTTAGATAATTTTTCTAAGAAAGAGTTGATTATTTTTCTGGAAAGGCCAAGATCTTTAAAGAGGTGAAATAGAGATTTAGCTGGCAGGCCACGAGCGCCAACTTCCACCGCGTGAAGGTGAACAGTGAAGCCGTTCCGGGTTACGGCATTTGCAAGATCATGGTATTTATTTAATTTGTACTCGTGGTCTTTTGGGATATTTGATTCCCATGGAACAGTTAATTCTACAATAAGAGCCACCTTCCGAGATAGAGAGTAAAGAGTTATATCTGGACGGAGGGCTGTGCATCCGAGACTTTCAGGGAATTTATACTGCTTAGAGACCGAATCAACCTCCAGAATCCAATCTGTAGCTTTCTCGATTATTGAGAAAGGTTTTGTAGTTAAATGTTTTTTGCCTTTAGAGCCATCCCGCAAAAACTGTATTGGGGGTTTGGAGGATACTGTCAAACCCTTGTTGGCACGAGCCACTGAGAGACTAATTACCTCGCGAATAACAGCGAGAACTTTGTCATGGCGGTAAGTGTACCGTCCTTGATCTAAGGCCACCTTGCAGCCAGCTAGAATATGTCTAGCTGTGCAAGGGGTATTGCTACAGAGGGGACAAGAACTATCCTCGGCAAAGCTCCAACGAGCGAGGTTACTGGGGTCTGGAAGTGTATGCTGAAAGGCATTCAAATAAAATTTCAGCATCTCTGGCGTCCAGTCATAGAGCATTACCTTCCAGTGCATTGGAGGCGGAATGCAAAAGTCACCAATTGTTGTCCAATCATTCTGGCATTGAAGGCCAATAGCATGAGCCATACTCTTGCTGTCGTAATCTCCCCGCAAAAGAGACTTCTTCAAGTCCACGTCGCTCGTGGTTGTACTGCCATACCCCAGACCAGTGCCATTCTGGCTGATTCCAGTAAGGAACCTTTTGTGGAAGTCTACGCGGGCTTGTAGTTCATTTGAATCACTACAGCCACTTATTACGTGCTTCGATATTGCCGGATCTTTGGAATTGCACAGAATCGAATTTTTGGTTATTCTGGAGTTGGCGTAGAGCAGAGAGGGCAGTTTAAGCGCTAGCCCAAAATTTTGTTTGGACCTGAAGAGAGTCGAGGGGTCAGCTGGTTTGGCTAAGGACAGCCAGGATTTTAAACTAGCTGTCACCAGTGCATCTAGACGGGACAGTTGGGTTTTGGTAAAATCGTAAATAAGAAAGGGCCATGACAAATGTGACGTTAGATAATTGTCATAGATCCAGGCCTTACGAGGGCCAGAAATTAGCAAGGCATCTATTTTCGCCAGGCAACTTTTGAAATGCTCTATAACATGATCGCCCGAGACGTCTTTTCCCTGATGGGTGATTTTTCTGCCGAGGAATTTGAAATGATTGTTTGGGTCTATAAGGGAGATATTAGAGCCCTTATAGACCAATTTGGGGTCATAGGATGTAAACTTTGTGCCCACGCGGGCGAGTCCAAGGCAAAAACATTTGGAGGGCTTCACTTTTATACAGCCTGACCAGTCGCAGAAAAGCTCCACTTTCTGTAATAGCAGGGAAAGCTGCTTGGGGCTTCTGGTGATGAAAGTTAGGTCGTCGGCAAAAGCGAGGCACGACGAGGTGTATTGGCCGTCTGTTTTAAAACGGTAGCCCCACTTCCTGTCAAACTGGCTCAGGCTTTCCAGAAGTATATTAAAAACTATATTAAAGATCGTCGGGGAGAGGCAACAGCCCTGAAATAGTCCAATTGAATATGGTATAGAGCGGGTAGTCCATTCTTGCGTTTTAACATGGAAGGTCAGACAGTTGTAGTAGGAGGCTACAATGTCACGCACGACTGGTGGGAAGTTGTACCAGCGGAGTGCAAAGTGGAGGAGACTGTGTCGGACTGACCCAAAGGCATTCTCTAGGTCGAGCCAGCATACATTGATTTGGCGTTCGTGCTGTCTCGCATCCTTGATGGCAGCAGCCAGGAGAGAGTTGTGCTCGAGGCAGCCCGAGACGCCGCGCATGAAGCCTTTTTGAACTGATACTCCAAGGTACTCATTCCGGTGCATGAATTCGCTCATCCTCGTGTGGACTATGCTAAAAAAGATTTTGGCCACAGTGTCTGTGAGAGCAATGGGCCGAGCGTCCTTTGGTCCGGTGCAAACTGGGACCTTCGGAATTAAGATGACTGTCGCTCGGCCAAAATTCTGTGGGACTACACCGCTATTCCATATATTTCGGAAGATGGATCCTAAATATTGCAGAAGGCAGGGGCATTTTTTGTATACTAAATAGGGAATACCATCGGGACCCGGAGTAGAGCCCGACGGCTTCCTCTTTACTTGATTAAGAATCTCATCTAGTGATGGAGGTTGAGAAGCAAAAGCTACCGTAGGCAGGGGCGGAGGTGTAATGCCCGGCGGAGGGCTGTATTTATGGAGCCGCATTGGGTCCTCATACGTGGTCGAAAAGTATTCCGTGGCCATATCTTCCGGGATTTGGATTTTTCCCTTGGCGGCAGACAAAACCGTTTTGCTGTAGTTAAAACGGTTTTTGTCGAACCGGGCTTCCTCTTTGGATTTGAGAAATGCTGCCTTGCGCTTGTCGTTTTGCGTTGCTACGCTCTGTATGAGTTTTAGTATAGAGCGGTACGCGCGCGAGAAGTTGTGGCAGAGGGCTTTATCCCCGGCTTTCTTGGCTTCACGTAACTGGCGACGAAGTAGCCGCTTTTGCCTACGGAGCTTTGCCTTAAATGCGTTTTCTCTGTGAACCGGGTCGACATGGGTAGATTTTGGGTAAACACCCGAGAAGTATTCATGGACCGCCACCTGGAAGGATGACAGCTGGACGCTGGCAGGGGCATTACGGTTCACAGAGTGGTCAAGAATAGAAGTTAAATTATTATTATGAAATTCCCAGTCCTCTTTCGCAAGTGAAGGGAATTTTAGAGGAGGGAAGGATACGATTTGCGCGGGTAGAGGAGACCGGTCGGGTGACAAACTGCGGGCAGATGTGGAGTCAAGGGACATGTGAGGTTCAACTCTGTCCGTGACTCCTTGCGACGGTTTAAGACACTGACGTGCAGCGTCGCTATCATCGTGCCCAGCAATGTGTTTATTTAACCATGCTAATCGTTTATATTGTTTCCCGCAGATAGGGCAAGCAAGGTCCGGTGTCGTTTTAGCCGTGTCGTTGTTTGGGGTTTCTACTGGGGTAGCGGGAATTCTCCCCCCCCCTGATAGGCCGCTTGGGGGCATATTTCCTTTTTTTTCTTTTTTGCTTTATAAATAATCGGGTCTGGCTTGCAAGGCCATCGACCCGATGCGTTCTTTCACGCCGTCCACCGTCTCTCCGGCTGTCACAACTCTTTCGTTGTTGTCATCCTGATGATCAGGGGGTTTACAATAAATACAAACGGAGCTGCCATGGAATTCACCGACCGGAGTCGGGCCCATCATAATACTATTTTTTTACACTTCTGGGGGGTGAGCAGTGGATTCCGGACTTACGAACCGGCTGTGGTAGGTTTAGGACAGCTGTCTTGCCACATGTGAGCGTTCACCTTGCCACCCATTCACTCCCCCTTCGAAGCCATAGAATTTGAGATGCGGAATGTTAGAGAAAAAGTCCGTAAAAGATTTGAAGAACCAAGAGCGAACAACTACTATAGTGAAAGGACGTTAAAGTACCTCATTCCAAGAATCTTTAATACTATTGTATCTGAGGAAGACTGTGTAAGCGTGAGCAAACAGATGTTTAAAAAGATATTAAAAAGCTACCTGTTGGACGTTTATAGTGAAATTAGTGGTCATAAGTAAATTTGTTATACGTTTCTATAATTTAAGCTTGTAGAAATACTGGCCTAATTTAGGCCTGTAGTAAGACCAGTAGTAATACTGCTGTGCATTGTTTTTTATATTATTAATGTCTTTTTGTATCACAAAATTAGAAGTGTAAGACTAGAAAAATAAGAGTTTGTCTCGCCAACAAACTGTATACCAGTTTGGCGAGATTTTAATATTTTAACAAATGTATTTTTTCTCTGAATAAAAAAAAAATACGGCATGTAGAGGTCGCGCGAGTGACTTCGGACCCGTGACCAGTCGAAAGATCGGAGGTATCATGATAGTTAATTCCAAAAGGTGATATTCTTCCAAAACTGGTAGCCACGGAGCGAGGCTGCCCGCTGGATACTTTTACCGGTGCCTCGCCGTAAGGCGTTGGGCTCTGACGGGCATGTTGTCATAACTGGGCAGTAGATTTGAATTGTCTTAAAGTCTTCTACACGCATCCCACGATGGAAAAAACGATTACATATCGTTATACCAGCCTGAGTGACGGATTTGTCCGTTGTAGTCGACACAGCCCAACTGTCCATATTAGTATCGGGAAACTATTACCTAGGATGAACAGTAGTCTGTTAAACAGAAACTTATGTTATTTTGTATGTTATTACAATTTGACTACAATTTAATTTTGCTAAACAATTTGTCGAGAGGAAATTCTGCGGGGTTTTATGGAGATCTCGCGAAACATAGTTTGAGAACCGCTAACGTAGGGGGTACCCTGAAAATATTTTTCGTCCTTGAAAAATATGTTTATTCTAACGGGCAACGGAAGGATTATCCATTTCGGCTTCGGAGACTAGAAGGAAAAATTATGGGGACGACTAGAGGATAAATTGTGACGTAATCACTTACTGTCAGTGGGTAGGAATAAAAAGACAGGACGAAACAATTTTTATTTATTAAGTCGTTGGGATTTGTGGATTAAATTCGTAATGATTTGATGCATTCGTAATTAATTTGATTACTCAGCAATATATAGCTAGGTTATTTAAATGATCCTGCATACCAAAGCAATCAATCGCGGCGATCACCTTTGAGAATGTGATTTATTATTTATTATTTATTTATGAGTTTCAAATAGTATTCAAGGGCATTACAGATGAATCCAATTCGCCCTTGAATATTAAAGCTGGAGTGTAAGTCTAAAAATAAATGACTACATAACTAAATTAATGCTAACATTGAACAAGAAAAAAACATAAAAATATAAAACTAAATAAAAGACAGATTATGATAAACAGGAGATAGCAGGGAGTTGCCTTTTTAGCTGCCAAAGGGATGTACAAAAGATATCTATTTCAGTGGGTAAGGAATTAAGAAGAGCTATAACCCTTCCCACTGGCCTGTCTACAAAAATATTTGTACGGTGGTACGGCACATTAAACAATAGATGCGATCTCCTCGCTGTGTAATTTACCGGTACGTACAATTCAAACTTACATAGTATCTCTGGCAAATACATCGTTCCTTGAATTAGTTTATATGCAAATATAATTAGTGAAATATATCGACGAGTTTCAAGACTATCCTACCATTCCTAGCACAAAATCGGACGGATATAAGTATGGATAAATATTGTAATTTCTGTAATAAATATATCTTAAAAATTTTCTTTGAATACCCTCTACCATCTGAATGTATTTGTTTTCACTTGTACACCAGATGACCGAGTTATATTCAAGTATGGTACGGACTAAACAATTATATAGTAGAAACATTACATGAATATTATTAAACTGTATACATATGCGAATAACAAAACCGACCATTTTGCTAGCACGATTGCAAATATTTATAATGTGTGCACGGAAGTTCAACTGCGTATCAAATGTAATTCCCAGGTCCCTCACCTCGGTTGACCTTTTTAAAATTGACCCGTATATTGTGTATGGGAAAAAGCAAGGTGTTTTCTTCTTAGTGATGGTTAAAACAGAGCACTTGTTAGTGTTGAATTCCATGTCATTGACAGAGCCCCATCTTGAAAGTGCATCTATATCTTGCTGTAATATTTCCGCTTCTCGAGCATCTATTATTTGATGAAAAAATGTTCACGTCATCAGCGAATAGTGAGCAGTGACTATATTTTACAAATTTAGGTAAATCATTAATGAAAATGAGGAACAAAATCGTAGAGAGATTCGCACCTTGCGGCACCCCCGAATGAACCTTAAAGAGGGCTGACTCGGAGGAACCAAAGCTGACTAATTGACTCCTGTTTTTGAAGTAGCTTGCGAAGAACTTCACAAGATGTATAGAGAAACCGAAGTCAATAATCTTCTGTAAGAGGATGTCTCTGTTAACCCTGTCAAATTCCTTGGCCATGTCCAAGTATATAACATCTACTTGGAGGCCCCGGTCCATGGCAGTAGTGGCATACTCTGTCAATGACAATAAATTGGTGCATGTTGACCTTTTCTTTCTGAATCCATGCTGGCTTTCCGACAACCAGGTGTCTGCGAATGAGTAAATACGTTCGTGTAAAATAGACTCGAATAATTTTGCAAATGTACACACAACGCTGACGGGCCGGTAATTCTCGATTACGTTCTTAGGACCACTTTTATGAACGGGTGTAATACGAGTAACCTGCCATTTGAGCGAAAAGCAATGTGATTTTAGGCTAATATTGAAAATATGTGATAAAGGTCCTTGTAATCATTGTGATGTAATCATTATCAAAATGTCAAGAGAACTGTTGTACCGAAATATAGTTCAATAGTATATAGTGTTCAATTTTTTGGTCGCTTTCATTAGTTTAAAAGTAAAATATAATAAAGTGAATCCAGCGGGAAGCCTTGCGCCCTCACTTCCAGATTTCTCTGTCCCCAGTCTGGTCACGGGTTTAAGGTCGCTTGCGCTGCCTCTACCTGACGTGGAATTATTCAGTTGGAATATTTTGCGGACCATGGCGTCCTTTGCCCGCCATGGCTCTTCGGGATCGGGTGGCCAACGGATCGATCCAAGGGTTGAAGAGGAAGGTCAACAACTACCCTCCACTGACATTGAAAAAATACATCTCTAAACCGGTTATAAGCCGGCTGGGCATTCAGTACCTAGCAAACCGGATAGTGTACGAAACAACTAGCAGTTTTTTCTTCAAAAGGCGCCCCAAGATGCGTGAAAAGGGTGCGGGGAAGCGCACGCTTTTCCTTTTCTTACGTCTTTGTATCGATCGCGCCGCGATTTGTCGAGATGCTATTAGTGTCTGACGCTAGGTGCCGTCCGGCGTTAGGGGACTTCCCCCTAGAATTTTCATTTATCTGCAATGGTTTTGGATTTCATCATATTATCGGGTTTTTAACTCAACCTGTATAGTTGAGCTACACAAGGTAAATAAATACGAGCTTATATGTTTAATGATCTCACAAATAAGGACCCCCCAAAAAAGCGGTACACAATGTTATCTCGTGTTGGCAAATGTCATTACGCCAAATATGTAAATATATTCAGAATATCACAAAACGGTAGGTCGAAATTTTGTGTGCGTGCACATATCGCGGGTATGTGCGTATGAGGTAAGGGGCATAAATATCGCATCTCTCATTTGAATTTATAATTCTCAATATGTAGGGGCAATATATGAGATTTTTCCGTATTCTGTCAATCATTTCTCCGGCTCCTCGCTACCTTCCTTCCATGATTCTTGTATCAAATATCAAATAACGGCGTATTATGTAAATATTCCTTCGATTCCGATAACCGAATCTCGTCTACGTGAAGGGACTCTGATAATATTGCTTGGTTCATCTTTTTGAAGAGATGAATACATTATCTATAGCGTAAACGGTCCGAATTCTGAATACTTTCTGAATAAAAGATAGCGAAAAAAAAATATTTCTTTATTTAAATTTACCATTAGCAGTATATTAATTATACTATTAGCGAATTATATAAACAGAGAGAAAAATTAAAAGTTTAATTGAAACTAAAAAAAAATACAATTGAAATTAAAATGGAAGGAAATCGTTGTGAGAAATCTCTGATGTCGTGCGTTGTTGATATGATCAGAGCTTAACGTTGTAAAGACTTGTTCCATAGGCATATCATTGATAACGTCAAACGAGAGTGATTGATAAGCTAAATGTACCCGCTTATATATCGATAAATCTGAAGTTAGGTAGAGATTTTTTGTGTGAATAATTTGCAATTCTGAAAGATGCTATTTCCATACATTAAGTATGTGCAACGTAAGAAAAACGCATTTTAAAATGAAATTATCATTTCTTTAATTAGTCATCAGGCGATTAGACAGTTTTCCCGGTGATATTACGTCAATCGAATCTTGGAATTAGAAATGTCTACTGAGTTTAATGTTGCATTGTTCATCATCATGAGTCACTACATTATTCACTTGTCAGAAAGAAGCTTGCCTTCTTTCGATTAAAAAAGTATTACAATGTAAAATTTTAAGCTGGCTGATTCATTAGATCAAAGAGTACATGTGCAAATTAGTTACATATTGTTTTTTTCTGGTAAGCCATTATAAAAAATATAAACATTGCTTAAACAGTAGTTAAAAATAAGTTCATCGAAATGACGTGGATATTATAAAAGAATAAATATTAAAAAAAATAAAATATGAAGGTACACAAATTGAAAAAAAAATATGTAAAAAATGTATAAACGGCGTGTTGTTAGTCGATCAATGAAGACATTGGTTTGTTGCCAAGTCGTAATTGGGAGGCAACTAGAGCTGTCAACTACTACGGTCGAACCCGTCACCTTAGGAAGTTTTAACGAAATTTTATCGTTCTGTCTCCCGTGAGGTGAACGCAGAAGACTTAGGAAAAAACAATCCACCGTCAAAATCCGCTACATTCCCGTAAGAAGCCAACGCCTTACCGCGAGATAGCCAGGTATGTTAAACAGCGGGCCGACACTCACGTCCTTACTTTCAGTTGCAACCAGATTACTCCGGTCTCCCGACTGGCTACGAGTTCGAGATCGCTTGCGCGATCCTCTCTGCGGTCTACTGAATCTATCGCGGACCACGGCATTCTTTGCCCGGCTGTCCACCCGGAATCGGGTAGCCGATGGTCGTTTCAAGAGCAGTCACGGTAAGGTCAACAACCACCCTGCTCTATAGGAGACAGTACTGTTTCCAGACTCCCCCGACTATTAGTCAGAATGCACAATCGATTGGCTTACGCAGCACAATGCGCAGACCGTCCAGGAGCGCCAGAAGATTGACTGCTGGGGGAAACTAGCCCTCAGGCCGGAGTCCTACCCGGGCTCGCACTTCATGCGTGCAGGCCACCGAATGGGTGTTGACCCGTGAGTGTGACCGACTTTGAACAAATGGGTCTTCGTGGTCAACTCAACAGAGCCCATAAGGTCCCTAATTGGGAGGCACTGATTTTCCTTGGTCATTGTGTTCCAGTCACTGAATTTTGTTTGTACATCCCTATTTTTTTTCATTTCAACAGTCCACTTCCACCCCCACTTCTACCCAATGAAGTTGAGATTTGAAAATAAAAACTCGCGTCTTTCTTTGTTTGTTTCTAAACTTTATAGTATTTTTTAGAATGAGCGAGTTTATTATCAAATAACAATCTTTTAAGGTCAACCCTAATATGAAGTGATTATATGTATATGTACATGTAACATGGGTGTAATTGTGTATCTTTTTACTGTATTTGATTGGCATAGTTCAAAATGAAATTCCGTTCATTTCATCCCATCAAGAAATTGTGAACCAGTCGGGAATAAAACGCGGAAACTTACAATAAGATCAGTCACTATGCCACGTGTTGTAGTCGGCAGACTACACTTCCTACCTCTATATCGGTGATATCTTTTGATTATAGCTTTCCTTGCTATTTTCTCTATTGTTTGATTGATAAATCGGTAAGTAACATTTTTTGATTATAGATTTCCTTGCTAATTTCTCCATTGGTTGATTGATGAAGCAGACAAAGCTTCTGATCAAAATACAAACAGTATTACAACGTATTGTAGAGCAAAATGCTTCTGTCCCTATAGACATATTTTATCTGCAATAGTTTAATCAAATCACATTCACCGTCTTAAACTAAGAAAAGTTTTCAATACTCGCTATTATCCATCCAGCAGAGAGTGCGAGATACTAGAAACGGATTAATGACCCTGGAATGTGTCCCATTCGCTCACAGTTTCGACATTCAGGATTCATTTGAAAAGTTGTGGCGTTCAGATGGCGAGCGATACGGGAAATACATTCACGGTCCCGCTGTATATTTTTGAAGTACGCCGCGCTGCTCTATCTGCACTGTACATGGAGAGCCAGAGAAATGTACAAAAAAAAAACAAGAGAGAAATGCAAAACAGACCGTCCAGAGCAAAGTTCAGGAGTTTATTTTTTATTCTCGTTGCAATAGTAGGTAATACAGTAACGCTAGCGGGTAGAAAATTTAATCCGTGTTAGGCTAGGTATGAATAGTAATTATTTGAATATTCATTATAGTCCAGTCAAATAAGGTATTTTAATATAAATAATTGGTAATAGCCTGAAACTTGGCATAGATGTTCTTCGATGCGTACTGTTAAATATACTACTGTAAAAGTATATGAAATCGGAGACTATCACGGATGTTTGACATTATAAATAAGATAGAAAACGAATTTACCGCGTGCATTTTGTAGCACCCGACGTTTTGGCGACGTTGCAGCCGCCGTTGTCTAGGGTAGACTGAGCCTGAGTAGGGTAGACTGTCGGTCTACCCTAGACAACGGCGGCTGCAACATCGCCGAAACGTCGGGTGCTACAAAGTTCATGCGGTAAATTCGTTTTATATCTTATTTATATTAGTCCACTACTCTATATGTTGCGCTCGAGCCGCCATCTTGGCGGAAAATGGCGCTCCGATTTAGTTTTTCGCTTATATTTCGCAAACTTTAGCGATATCAGAATTATGCTTAATGTAAAAAATAAAGCTTATAAAATTCCCTACCAAAATGTTATATACATTTTTTCATATCATCTATTATTAATATTGAAACAGCCTAGTCAAATGACAATTGACAATCAACCTGGGATTTAGTGCAACATTTTGAACGGGAATCCCACCTTATGTATTTAAAGGCTCATACTTGGCACAATTATTTCAAACTATTACCAATTATTTTCGTCAAATTTCGAAAATTGCTCCTATTTGACTGGGTTATTATTATATCTTAGCTGATAACTATTTAAAATATAAATACACGTCTTTGTGGACACGCCAGAGGAATACATGATGGTTTCATTATAAATGTTTTAAAAAAAGAACATGAATTTCAAAACGTGTTATGTGTATTTGTTCATTTTACTTGCCGGGACCACTAACAGACGAGGAGGGAAAGTAATGAAAACACTTTTAAGCTATTGCATAGCTTTTATCGCGGGCCTAGGCCAGCGCGGCGACCGAATGAAGAAATTTCTTAATGAAAATTAATGATTTTAAACTGATAATTACGTCTAAACGAGTACTGCTTACGACTCGAAAAAAATATATGTTAAACAAGAACATTTTTCTAATATTCTTGGCTTTGAATATTTTAGATTTTGTTTATATTACATAGTGTAATTAATTTGTGAAATTAGGTCTAACCGAACACAAAAACGACTACTACGCAAATACTATCTAGCGTATTATTATGAAACCTGCACCATTTTAAAGATAATTTAATTATCTATCTTTTTATCTACGATTTTTTTCGAATAATCCGGTTTTTTTGCTTTATTGAATGATTCGGAGCCGCAAATGATTCGGAATAATTTCAACGTTTTCAGATAGAGCGCAGTTATCTGATATCAGAAAAAATAAAATAAATAAATAAATATAATTGCATAAGTTGTTAAAAATGCTATGCAATAGCGTTACCGCGGCAGTCCCCGAGTGCCACACGTATTTTTTTTCAGGATATGTGTTTGAGTCCCCTGAGACGATTAAACTATTTCCAGATGGAAGTATCTCTGTGTGTCTGTCTGTCTATCTGTCTGTCCTTCTGTGTGGTGGTGAACGGTTTAGTGCAGCTTGGGCCACATGATCCACTTTGTTCTCGGATCGGCTTAACTAACGATTCAGCTTATATTTAGAAGCCTCCTCGTGTGGAAGGCTACCCCGGGTAAAACTCTCGCATCTCAGGCCTCAAAGCTGGTGGACCGGTTTCTCCCGGCGGGATTGCATCCCGGTGCCACTGGACGGTTTGCGCACCGCTCGGCGAATGCCAATCGGTTGTGTATTTTGACTAATTGCTGAAGGAGACTATGGAAATACACTGCTCCTAAGCAAAGGCTTCTGTCCAAAGTCTTCTACGTTCACTGCAGGGCGATAGAACGAGAACATCGTTAAAACGTCCTGTGGTGACGGGCTCGCCCGTTGTAGTTGACACCGCAAGTTGTCTCCTAAGCAGCGGGGGTGGATATTGACCTGTTGTCATGCCACTCTTGAAATGAGCTTGGGACACTCGATCCCATGTGGCACTACGGGCAAAGAACGGCCAGGTCCGCGATAAATTCTATTTGAATCACCGTTGTAATACAACATGTAGAGGTTGCGTAAGCGATCTCTGACCCGTAACCAGTCGAGAAGACTGATGTATCATGAAGGTTAATTCCAGACGGAGATCTCCTACCAAAACTGGTAGTTAGGGGGCAAGGCTGCCCGCTGGTTAGCTTTCCCGGTGCCTCGCCGTAAGGCGTCGGTCTCTACGCTCATCCCACGGCTAAAAGAATTATTACATATCGTAATACCAGTCGACACCGCCCTACTATCCTTCTGTGTGTATTCCTCTACGATAGCGCCCAAACACTTAACCCGATTGAGCTGAAATTTGGCATGCAAGCAACATTGAGTTATGGCAAGAGTTTAATAGGTTGTAGTTGAAACCGGTCCACCATGGAGGGGCACCGGGTTCTTCCGCCGGTTGTTTAATATTATAAATAAGATAAACACGAATTTGCCACGTAAATATGTTGCAACCGCCGTTGTCCATTTCAAACAAAATATCACAACGTGTTTTTATTCCAACAAGGCCTCTGTGTACCGAATTTCAAGACTCTAACTGTAATAATTCAAGATTGAAGTATAATTAGCGCGCTCCTGGTGGATCGATTTCAACCATAATCTTTCCAATTCTTGCCATGACCAAATGATACCTGGTTGCTAAATTTCAACTCAATGGGTTGAAGTGCTTGGGCAGTATCATGGAGGAATATATACACACACATACACACATACAGGCACACACATACAGACTCACATACAAAATTCAGTCGGAAATGGTCTTAGTCGAGGGGGAGCGAATGATTGTCAAAATGTATATATGAAAAAAAAATGAAATGAAAAATACTTTTATTGTACTAACAAAAATAATTACATTGGTAAAGAAAACTTAAATTTTATTTTAACTTATTACAAACGGCGGGCTTATCGTTTCGCGATTTCTTACAGCCAACCGTGTAATTTTAAAATAAAAATAACAATACAGCTCACATACATAAACATATACAGATAAATATGCATATACATACATCCAAACATACATACATATACATACATACATAAACAATATAATTTATATTATAATATATGTATATTATAATAATAAATACATAGAAACTACAGATAAATAATAATAAAAATACCTGCTTATATAAAATGATAGATATTACAAAGTTCTTATGCTTCTGTTGGGGACTTCGCCCAACATATTAGAGTCAACGAAAGAAGTAAATTCTCTAGAATCGAAACTGCAAACACACTTAATATAACATGCGTCAACTAGCATTGAATTCTATATAATTTCGATCACACGCAGCCGATGACTAATGTCATTTCTTCTGATCGATCCAATTTGACTTTCCCCCACGCATTGAACATTGCATCATACACACGATATATAAAGCCATACATTCGATCGATCATTTATCATCCTCTACACGGCAGTCATCGCGTTTATACCTCGCTCTTCGATCATCCTCAAGTGAACACACCCCGCGACCACACCTCGTCATCATCATCATCAATCAGAACAATCCAGTCAACAACCCAACGAAAGGGGGAAGGGGGGAGGGTTGGTTCTTAGTTGATATTTTGAGGGAGAAAATGTTTTTTCAGTAACGCCTTGAAACAGGGCAACGATGTTGCATGACGAATAGCATGCGGAAGCTGGTTCCAAAGTCGAGCAGAATGGTCGCTAAATGAGTTAGTGACGAAAGAATACTGATGTAGTGGAATTGCTATGGTGCTGTCCTGACTTGACCTGAGTGGAACACCATGACTTCCTAACGGGAGAAAGAGGTCTTTAATGTAAGGAGGTGCTATGGGACTATTTAAGACTGATTTTATAAAGGATTGAGAGGGCATGCAGATTTCAGATATATCCTTCTTTATCTCGACAAAATATTCCAGCTAGTTTATAATACTTTCCCTCTGCCGGGAAAGTATGAGGGCGTCGTCGTTGATTTGACATTTATAATAAATCACACAGATACAATCTGAAAATACTCAGAATATTCAGCGATACATCACAATTAAACATCTGAATTTCTCGGATCAATATTCCCATGTCGAGAAGCCTATTTATTTATATACGAAAAACCATCCAATCTCTGGTATGATTAATTGGCCGTTTCACCGTCAAAACTTTTCTGATTGATCCAAACAACGGGGTAAACGTGAGAGAAGCGAACAGTGGGCGTGGATCACACGAACGCGCCACCAGCAGGATTTATAGAGGATTCGTTGAAATTTAGGCACAGAAAATTGTAAAGCCAAGCCGCCATTGTTTGACAAACCATTTTGAATAAATGATCATTTTTGTATGAAGGATTTTGATGAACGCTTGAAAGGTCACAACTTGAAAGGGACAACAAATTTAAATTTCTGAATAGCGATGAGCCGCAGTGAGAAATATGGGGATATATTTATTAATAAATCTTTAAATGATAATAATATCTTATCTTTGATTATAATGCATATTCGATTGCTCAACGACGTTGCCCGGCGGCCTCCACGCACGAGGTGCGAACCTGGGTAGTACTCTGGCCTTGGTCAGTTTCCCCTGGGAATTAAACCTCTGGCGCTCCTGGACGGTCTGCGCACCGTGCGGCGTGAGCCAATCGATTGTGCACTCGAGCCGGGCAAAGGACGCCGTGGTCCGCGATAGATTCGGTATACACCGTTTCACCGCTTCGTAAGGGAGAGGACCGCGCAAGCGACCTCGAACTTGGAACCAATCGAGAGACCGGGTAAATCTGGTCACAATTGGAAGTAAGGGTGCGAGTGTCGGCCCGCCGGGTAACATTACTGGCTATCTCGCGGTTAAGGCGTTGGTCTCTTACGGGTTGAGGCGTAGCTAGATGGTGGACTGTTATGTCCCAAGTCTTCTACGCTCACTGCAGGGAGATAGAACGACTAATCGTTGAAACTTCCTGTGGTGACGGGCTCGCCCGTTGTAGTCGATAACCCAAGTTGCTCAACGACGTTCTACTATTTGGAAACCAGTATTTTATTACGAAACGCAACGTTTAGCTGGCACACATAGTTCCTAAAATTGATTATTGTTTCCAATATGGCGACTGTCGTCGTAAAACAGTAAGGTGTTGCACTGTAGATGGCGCTCATATCATACCAAAAACGAATTTTTAAATCATTTGTTATAACTAATCTTTTAGTATTATTTACATTTATATGTATATATTTTTTGGTATACAGGTTTTAATAGGTACGTAATCATTAGGTAATTTAGTGTTTTGATATACTAATAGATGGCATTCTGTCATGGGCTGTTGGATCAGTTCCTCCGGGGGATGGCCATCGAGCACTCAAGGGAATTTTGCGCATTGTGCGGTTTAGGCAGATCGTCTCTGCACTACGGCGAATAACTAGCGGGGATCTGGAAACGATCTTATACTTTTTATAAGCCGCAGGGTGGACGTGGACCTGATGTCAGCCGCTCTTGAGGCGACCCGTTAGCAACCCGATCCAGCGTGAAAGACAGGCAAAGGACACCACGGTTCGCGATTAATTCCAACTGAATTGCCGCTAATATTAGGTAGAGGCAGCGCAAGCGACTTCGGAACTGTGACCTGACGGGTGGACGGAGAAATCCGACCAAATCGGAAAGTAAGAGCGCGAGATCGGCGTGTGCCTCCCAGAGCTTTATTTCCCAGAGCCTCGCGGTAGGGCGTTGGTTTCTTATGGGCACATGGGCATTGCTGGACTGTGTCATCCTCAAGTCTCTGCGCTCACCCCATGGTTGAAAGAACGATCTATAACGTTATACTTCCCTGAGGTGGCAGGTTCGCCCGTTTTAGGTGACAACTCCAGAGTTACTTCTTATTATATTTATTAATTTTACTATTCAATGCTTTGGATTTTCTGTAATTTTAATTAGTATTAACTAAATAATCAAATGCATACTTTAAATAATTAAATAATTATGTATATATATACGAAAATATTTTCTAAATTTATGTCTTATTATATATTCTGAATTATCTATATATTTCTACATCTATCATTCTAATTCTAACCGCCCCACTTCTAACTACGCTTACGCCGGTGCCTAGATGTGTGATTAAAGACTTTTTAATATTTAAGATTGCGAGCTGACTTTAAAAGGTTCTTACTAGAGATTAGAGATTAGATTTAAAGTAGTTTATTATATATGTATATACACAATATATTTACAACCACATATTTTTTTGCTGATAATAATCACAACAAAAGAATAATAATAATAGCAATAGATAAATCATTTGTACTTAAAATATTTTAAACAAATTAAACCCTAATTGACAGTTCCCTCTCCGTTACAGAGCGCCCCAACTCCAATAGCCATTTATTAATTGCATTTGTAAAACTTGGAATATTATCTAATAATTTTATGTGTTCATCTAATTTCTTGTACACTCGGGCCTAATCTCTCGGGCACTCGGCCTATAATATGTTGTACCAAGCCTGCCGTTGTGCGAACGTCGTTTTGACCCGAAGAATCTCAAAATTTAAACCTTCCCCTGCCCTGGTATTTTTTATTTGCTGGGTGCGTACTTGTTTCTTCTAAATTTATGAAAATGAACGAGCAGCTATTTAATGAATATTTGCCTTATATCAAGCACATGCAATTTGTTAAACAGCTGCTCTGAACTACATCAGGAAGATTTTTTATTACTTACTCTCAGTATAAGCTTCTGAGACTTAAAAAGAGTATCAAGAGCCGACTTAGTACACCCCAACCAATTAACATATTGCAAGTGAATCTAAAAATTTAAATTCATAAATCAAAAAATTCCAAATTTAAATTCATAGTGACTACATTTTAAAAATTTCTCATTAATATGTAAATATTAAATATAATTATTAAACATAGTGAATAAAGTGCAATTATGCAGTCTAGATTAACCTGCGGTTGACAAAGGACGCGTCCCGAATGTACTCGATCGCCGTTTGAATATCGGTCTAATTATCATGGGAAGCAAAAGTATATAGCAAAAGACCGAGTCAGTGGCGGTATAACCATTCTCAACTGGGCAACCGGTTGAAGAGGTCTCAGCGGCCTAAGATCCTAAATAGACCTAAAATGTCTGGTGCATAAGGCAACGGGAGACCACTGCACTATATATCCCTAGTAGTTAGCAATGGAAAAGTAAAAATAGCTATGGCCCCGAGTGCCCGGCGGCCCTTTAATGGGTTAGGTTTAATGCTAAGAACCCCCGGGTGGAAAACTGGACCGGGATCACCAGTACGGAACAGCTTTTCCGGATGGCGCAAGACCGACAAAAGTATTCAGAGCTAACGGCCAACCTCCAGTAATGGAGAGGCACTTCGAGAAGAAGAAAAAGTGAATCTGCGTCAGTGAATCTGCCTATTGTACAAAATATTTATTTATATGAAATAAAGAATCGTTCTTATTAATTCATACCATAAATGACACTTTAATAATTCAGACTAAATCGGTAAATATGGAGGTTGCTTCATTTGCTGTCCGAGTAGATTTTAACGTATATTTAGTACGCCCGCTTACTATTTGACTTTGATCACGACGAAAACCACAAACGAAGCATTAAATTTTGATAAAGCAAAATGAGCCGGGCAATGCGTATTAAACGGCAATACGGCCGAGTAGTATTGAAATGTTTGTGAATATTAATTTATCGTAATGGAAATGCAAATGGCAGCTGTCGCTATGTAAACTGAGGCAAATTGGTTTAGCCACACCATAGACGTCCCAATATTGTGATTTCTGCTGAGCACGCTAGCGGTATTCCTGTTTGCTTGTGCGCGAGTGTAGATGTGACAACATTGTTTTAGTATTAGGTGGTGGGTTGTTGGTTGCGATTGGACCTTGTGCATGTTGTATCAAATCATTCAGATTGGGCAGTTTAATATGCGAGTCGCAAATAATCATATCAACTTGTTTGTTTGTTTATACTCTTTATTGTGAAATGTCACAATGGACGGGTTTATTGTCATATGACAATCTCTTACAACCAACCTTACTATCACGTGTTATATGTATGTGTGCGTGTAAGATGTAAGATGTGTAAGATGTTTTCTTCTTGATTCCTTTGAGTGTCGCTCTGCGCTGTCCTCGATCGAATAAAACGAAGGCTTGGTGAAGTGTCCTTTAATCTCCCCTTGACCCACGCAATTTGGTCAACGCGCACACCGAGCCGCTCTTCGTTAAACACTAAATTAAAAAATATACTCTAGCTGCCCGTTGACCTAATTAGGGATAACGCCTTCACAATCTTCTTATATCGTACGTTAAACTTATATACTTAAGTTATTATTTTGTTGCTGAGGGCATATCTTAAATATATATACAATACACTCTTTGCTAAATGTACATAAGGTATCTTCCTAATTATTATTATCATTACACTATGATTAATTAATCTAACAAGTTGTTACATACTAGGCACGTTGTTTATTGTCTAAAACACGTACGGTGAGTCGACCTTAGCCTATATTCGCTCTCCCGTCGTCATTTCGACCGTTCATATAATTCGACACTCCCTCGCTTGCCAGAGATGACCTTTCTTCTACGAAGTGAGATAATTTGCATCCCGAGCCCCCTGTATGTGACGATATTTTGCGGTACAATTCCGTTAATTTGATCCCAAAGGAAAATGGTGAACCAGACGGCTATCGAATCATGGAAAAAGTGATCAAAATAAAAGAAAATTACGAGAATGTAGAGAAATAAATGACGAAAAACGCCGATGGTAGACCGAAAGGCAGGTACGTCGGCGCTAGGAGGCCGGAGGGGTTTTAGTCGGTAAGAGTCCGACACTACCCAGTCACAGGGTGCCCATGAGGGTTTCCCCTCCTGCAACAATAAAAATAAAAAGAGTTAAGTTCGAAAATATAAAAAAGTGCAACAATACCCAACAGGAGACCATAACTTCGATGATATTTGCCAGCTTCCGAGCCAACCCATACTGACCATACATTTGTCGAATGATAAAACGAGGCAGATATCAAATCAGCAGATTGCAATCCGAGAGAGCTGGAGTGTGAGAAAAATATTCAAATGCAGGTTTTTTAAAATTAAAGAACCATCTTTATATGGAAACTTTATTCATATAACTATGGTATATTCATTCGAAAATCGCCCGTTGTGAACGCCTGTAAATCGTGTCGGGGTCATTTTAGTTTCTTCGATATGAAATTATTTGCCTATCTTCAAATTATCCTTGACTATTCTTATTATTATACTTGACTATTAGAGCTTCCTTCAGCAAGAGTCTTCTTTCCTCCTTTAAGCGATCACCGAAAAAGCACTTCCGTTTACAATAAATTTGAACCGCAAATTCAAACCGTTTCCTTATCTCTCCTTTTGCCCTGCCTTATTTTGGCAGTTTATTTATTTATTTATATATATATATATATATATATATATATATATATATATATATATATATATATATATATATATATATATATATATATATATATATATATATATATATATATATATATATATATATATATATATATATATATATATATATATATATATATATATATATATATATATATATATATATATATATATATATATATATATATATATATATATATATATATGTATGTATATACGAATTTATGTTTTATCGAATATTTATTTAATTATTTACTCTTGGTTTTAGATACGCATAAAATGCACAACTTTCCCTATAATTGAAAATTTAGTTTCATATTTTATCGTATCTTACAGTAGTCAAGTTTTCCCACTCTACTTTTTATCACATTAACATGTTTGTTGACTGAAGATATTGTTTATGTAGCAATTAATCCGCCATTTTACCTTTAAGGTTTTATTGTGCAATAAAAAGATTTTTCATTTCATTTCATTTCACTATTCCTAAGACTTTTTCTTTGTTGTAATATTTAATTTTGGTTACTGTTATTTAATGTTATTAAGCTGTTGCATAGCTTTTATCGCGGGCCTAGGCCAGCGCGGCGACCGAATGAAGAAATTTATTAACGAAAATTAATGATTTTAAACTGATAATTACGTCTAAACGAGTACTGCTAACGATTCGAAAAAAATATATTTAAACAAAAACATTTTCCTAATATTCTTAGCTTTGAATATTTTAGATTTTGTTTATATTACATAGTGTAATTAATTTGTGAAATTAGGTCTAACCGAACACAAAAACGACTACTACGCAAATACTATCTGGCGTATTATTATGATACCTGCACCATTTTAAAAGATAATTTAATTATCTATCTTTTTATTTACGATTTTTTTCGAATAATCCGGTTTTTTGCTTTATCGAATAAAAAATTCGTGCGCGGCGCTCTATCGGAAGACGTTTAAATTATTCCGAATCATTTGCTTCCGCAGCCGCAAATGATTCGGAATAATTTCAACGTTTTCCGATAGTGCGCAGTTATCTGATATCAGAAAAAATAAAATAAATAAAATAAATAAATAATTATAATTGCATAAGTTGTTAAAAATGCTATGCAATAGCTTTACTGCGGCAGTCCCCGAGTGCCACACGTATTTTTTTTTATTTTAATTCATTTAACACAATTATCTATACTTCGTATTCTATTTTAATTTATCTACTTTCCGTATTCCATTTTAATTATATCCTATTTTAGTTATTAGTCATTTATTATTAGTTATAACTCATTTGTAATGGTTATGTTATTATAAATATTTTTTACACGACTGTCCAACAAAAAAGGAGTGTAATATGGTCAGGTCGATCTCTGCATGTTCTCCGTTTCTTTATCCCACTATAACCTAAACGCTTTAACTGATTTAGAAGTGTGTGGTATTGTTAAATAGTTATGCCATCCCGAGTGTCATATGGTATAAGGAGAAAGCAGCGTCTTCGATATAAATCCGTGTTGGCTGTGTTGTGATGGTCAACATTTGACAGCCTATTTTTTTTCGTTCTTTTTCACGGCCGCCAGGAATAAAATCTGTAGGGACAGTAAGGAATAGAAGTTTTTGGAATATTAATTAGCAACATAAAGTACACAAAATGTAACTTAACTGTCAAAATATCAGGGAGTTAATTGGCCCTTGCTGAGTTGGCCACGAAGACCTATTCTGTTCAGGGTTGGTCACAGTCGCGGGTCAACACCTATCCGACGGCCTCCACGCATGAAGTGCGAGCCTGGGTAGGACTCTGGCCTTGGTTAGTTTCCCCTGGGAATCAGCCTTCTGGTGTTCCTGGACGGTCTGCGCACCGTGCGGCGTAAGCCAATCGTCTGTGCACTCTGACTAACAGTCGGGGGAGTTGTAAGGCGTTGGCCTCTTACGGGCTTGTGGCGGAACTAGATGGTGGACTGTTTTGTCCAAGTCTTCTGCGCTCACTCCAGGGATATAGAACGACTAATCGTTAAAACTTTCTGAGGTGACGGGCTCGCCTGCTGTAGTCGACAACCCTAGTTGTAAAAATATCAAGTAAGTAGTTGTCTAAATGTCCAAATGTCAATAAATTAACATAAACATATCGTATTTAGTGTCAAATGTAACGTCTGATAAAGTACTGAAATCCGAAAGTACTGAGTCCGAAAATATACATCTATATATATGGATGAATCCATAAACCACAAATATTTCATGAAAAACCGTAATAAATATAATTATAAATACAACAGTTCACTTTCTGTAACGGTAGCCATGTTTTTTTTTCAATGTATTTATTTGTTTAATTTACCGAGTCCATACAAAAATAAAGGCACGTAGTTGGAAGGCAGCAGTACAAACATGATTATGCTCATATTGGTCGTGTTCACTTTTACAAGCTTTTATTTAACTTGCAATGTTTGTCAGTATGTTTGTTTAGGTCAAATCTTGAAGCTGAATTAAAATCACTTTCTCTTATCCTATGAATTTGAAATTTTACATGTTGGTTCAGTTCCGATGACAATGTTTTTTTGTGGTAAACATGACCTGATTGTACAAACCAGGATCGGCTGCCGACGACACTACTCTTCCACGGTTAATAGGACAGGCACAACATTTTGTATACGCATTCAATTACAATAGCTCGTTCTAAATTTCACGATGACATGGCTGCTGCAGCCAGGGTTGGCTCCTGACGAGGGAACTCCTCAACGGTCAACAGCAGAGAAACGAAATTTTGTATACGCATTCAATTATTATAGTCCATTCTAAGTTTTACCGCGATAGGGCTACTGAACCCAGGGTTGGCTCCCGACACCTCAATGGTCGACAGCACAGAAACGATTTATTGTATACGCCCCCAATTACGATAGCCCGTACTAAGTTTCGCCGTGACACCCAGGTTTGGTTTCGAAAGAGGGGACTCCTAAACGGACAACAGCACAGAAAGAAATTTAGTGTACGCATTCAATTATGATTAATTTGTGGCTGCTGTGCCCAAGGTTGGCTCGGGCCAGAGCATTTGAAAAAAAGAGCTCGTTTTTAAAAATGTGTTTTTACTATTAACTTATTTCAATATCAATATTTTAATTATATATTTATTTTATTTAAAACGTACAAAATAATACAAGGACATGCATACTGTTGTACATGAAGAATCATTAAAAACAATCATTAATAAAGCGAAAAATATAGCTCTCTGCATATAAATATGCTAGCATATCCAAAATGAGGCGAAATCGAACAAACCAACTAGATCTAGAAGGTCTGTCTCTGGATGTACTGTATTATACCAACTGTGTGGATGTTGACGCGCAAATTGGCGCATTTGGTCCCTTTAAATTTTCATTTTTTTTTAATCTAAAAATGTGTTTTTTCACACAAATTAAAAGTAAAACTAAAATTTGAAAAAAAAATATGTATGCAATCAAAGACTAATATATTTTTTAAATTAAATTCAATAAATTTAAGTGGAAAAATAAGTAATAATATATACAATTATATGAATATAAACACTACATTGTAATACTATAAAACACTAATATGTATGGGAAAATAATATGTAGTATTGCATTTTTTTTTCATATTTTTTAATATTCACCTGTAGTAGTAATTAAACGTTCGGTTTTTGAACGCCCAATATCTAGGAGCCAGTTTTTTACTTTAGAGTTGAAAGTTACATTATTTTAAACGTTTCTTTGTGGTTTGAATGGCTTTATTCGATTTCAAATGGTTTACGTTTTCCTGTCGCCGCGTGACCGCTAATTTGCTATAAATGCTCCCGTTCAACTCTATTTTCCCGCCCTAAAACAAACGCCCGCATGTTCCGAAGGAGACCACGGCGAAATTTGGCGGGCCATTTAAGTGCCGCCAAACGGCTCACGGTGAGGTATCGCCCGTCTCCCTCGCTCTCTCGCCCGTTTCACTCGTTTCCAATTTGGTGATAGTAGCGCCGACATAAAATAAACTTACGAGGTCGTAAACATTTGCGAGGGGGGTGGTTGGTTTAGCCCCTACTCCTCTTTCGCTTTTTCTGCTTTCTCTTCGCGGACGTTTTGTTTGCTCGCAAACCCTAACTTGACTACCCCGTTGCACCTCTCCGCTACGCCTGAGCTGCGCTCCGCTACGCCGCGCTACGCTTGCGTATAACTAAGATTATAGACGTAGTGATGTCAAGTACTTTTTATATCGTTACTATTTTTATCGATAGTACTATTAGGTCTTTACCTATGTAATTGCTGATTCTCAAGTACAGGGTGGCGCAGAGGAAACGCATATTTTCTGAACGGATAGTATTTCGCAAAGACATAGGTGATGACCTAGCCACACCGCCAACAGGGAGCCTAAGTAATTCAGTTGTAGCCATAGTACCGTAAACGACGGAGCGTAGTCTGTTTGCCGTCGAATGTTCTTTTAGAAAACGATCATTCTCTAGTTATCGTGCAACGTTTATTCCATCGACAGTTCAGTGTTGAACGCCGAGGGCCGAAAATTTTGTTGAATGTCGACATGTCACAAAATTTTCTGTTGCCTGAACTTCAACGGGGACAAGTTAACATGGGAGAACTGTAGTTCCATCAAGACGGTGCCACAGCTCACATCACATCGAAATCATCAATGTGACGTGTCATCAATGTTATTTCCCGTTTCTGCAATGTTTTTTAGCCCCCACGCTCCCCTGACTTGTCTGCATGCGACTTATTTTTTGTGTGGTTACTTTAAGTCTAAAGTGTGTGCTAACAAACCCCGAACGTTAAAGGAGCTAAAAATTGCTCTTCGTCAAGAAATCGCAAGAGTACCAGAAGAAATTATTTAAAGTGTGATGCACAACTTTAAGACCGGTTGTATATGTGGGACCGCGAAACAGGGCAACACTTGACTGATATTATTTTGCATCATTAATTTAAAAGTGCACTAATATTACTTTATTTAGCTGTAATTAAAACAAAATTCTCCTAAAATTTAAAAAAAATATGCTTATGTGAAAAACATGCGTTTCCTCTGCGCCATCTTGTTGTATACATAAGAACTCAAATATCTTGCGTTTATTTCATAACTTCAAATTTAAATTTACTTCAAATTAAAGACAGTGAAATTCTGTATTGAAATCAGTTTTTCGTTTATTTCGCGACAATTGATTTTACTCTGACAACGTTTTTATCACAAGTATGGAAAAGTTTTTATTGTTATTTTCGAATATGAGTTTCGCTGTGGCACTAGCGCTGCAGATACAGCTCAGAGAATCAATAATGTGGCCTGGATAGCCACAACTAAAGAACGCACAGTGCGTTTTTGCTTCAAACCGTAGAAGTCGAAAACGCGTCACATGAAGAATTGAAAACGATAGTGGAAGTGGAACCATCACAACCACATCAGACTTAGCAGCAGCCTATGTTGTAAGTAACAATATAATCGTAATCATTTGCGTTAAATTGGGAAAGGGAAAAAATCGAAAGTGGGTACCACATGGATTGAGAGATGAGCATCTGCAAACACGCGTCGAGTGCTGCCTTACGATACACAACCGGCACCATAATAAGGGGATTCTGATTCTGATGCTGAAACTCTCCGTCACCCACCGTACTCTTCGGACCATGCTCCAACTGATTACCACTTTTTCAGAACATATACAAAAGTTCAATTCCAACGAGGGAATCAAAACCGCATTTAAATAATTCATTGATTCTAGCTCACATGTTTTTTAACAAAGGAATCAATGAGCTTCCCGTAAAATAGCGAAATTAGATCGCGGGCAAATAAATTTTGTATATTATTAGACATGATTTTATTAACCTGAGCAGGGTCATTGAGTACTAAAAAAATAAAATGTCAAAATAAAAAAAATGCTATAATTATTTTATTAATTTATTTGAAATCATCGTTCGTTGGACATTCGTGTGCGTTAGTTATAAGTGATGTTTTTAAAGGAATAATTACGATATATTTCCAGTATTAAGTTTCTAATGTCTTAACAACACGGAAAAAATATAAAATATACATTATTCGTATAACAATTTATAAAACGATTTTTGAAATTATAGGACACATATGTTCCATGACTCTTAAATTAAAATAGTATTAAATACAGTGTAATGTATATACACAGTAGAGAAGCCAAGGATCAGATAATTAATGCATATGGAAATTAATGCTTTCGATCTCCAAGCCGAACCACTATTTGTCTCGTTTCAATTATTTCTACTGATTTTTTCTGCATTGGTTTTTAAATCGTTCTTAAGAAAGAAACCAAATCACTAGGTACTAAAGTTATATGGATATGGAATTACTAAGGTGTCGCTTTCGGGTTTTAATTTAATTAAAATATAAATATTTTTATAACTTCCAAACGCTATAAAATATATATATATATATATATATATATATATATATATATATATATATATATATATATATATATATATATATATATATATATATATATATATATATATATATATATATATATATATATATATATATATATATATATATATATATATATATATATATATATATATATATATATATATATATATATATATATATATATATATATATATATATATATATATATATATATATATATATATATATATATATATATATATATATATATATATATATATATATATATATATATATATATATATATATATATATATATATATATATATATATATATATATATATATATATATATATATATATATATATATATATATATATATATATATATATGATAAGGGTTGTAAAGAAATCCGTTTATAGGATCATGTTTTTATTTAAAATAAAATTAGTAAAAGCTACTTAAAAAGTAGCGAAGGAAATCCCAGGTTGTATTGGGAAATGCTTATATTTGAATGAGATATACTTACGGATGTGCACGACTTTCGACAGGTGCAATGTAAGTTTAAAGGTCCTTTTGCAGTCGACTAACGATCACTATTCATCCATATATCTCATAAATAGGGCTTATCCTTATGCAACACAAAATGCCTTCAAATGAGACGAATTAAGCGAAAAAATTAAAAATTAAACTATTGATCATTTCGGCAAGGCCGTTTTATAAATGAAAGTGACATTACGAAATAATTCAAATTTCGAATGCTACTAACATTTAAAATATGATACAATTGGCTGAGTTTGTTATCAACGAGCCATTAAATCGAATTAAAAATAAATAAAAAAACTCCATATGCTCAATGAAATGAAAGAAGAAACTTAAATCTTTATTTCTGGCAGAGAAGTTTATAAAAAAGATTGTATAATGTTATCAAAATAGGGTAAACCTATATAAAATTGTATAATATTAAAAAATTGTAAAGAAACATTGCAGAAAACAGTATAATATTGTTATATTTGATAAGGGTTGTAAAGAAATCCGTTTATAGGATCATGTTTTTATTTAAAATAAAATTAATAAAAGCTACTTAAAAAGTAGCGAAGGAAATCCCAGGTTGTATTGGGAAATGCTTATGATTGAATGAGATATACTTACGGATGTGCACGACTTTCGACAGGTGCAATGTAAGTTTAATGGTCCTTTTGCAGTCGACTAACGATCATTATTCATCCATATATCTCATAAATAGGGCTTATCCTTATGCAACACAAAATGCCTTCAAATGAGACGAATTAAGCGAAAAAATTAAAAATTAAACTATTGATCATTTCGGCAAGGCCGTTTTATAAATGAAAGTGACATTACGAAATAATTCAAATTTCGAATGCTACTAACATTTAAAATATGATACAATTGGCTGAGTTTGTTATCAACGAGCCATTAAATCGAATTAAAAATAAATAAAAAAACTCCATATGCTCAATGAAATGAAAGAAGAAACTTAAATCTTTATTTCTGGCAGAGAAGTTTATAAAAAAGATTGTATAATGTTATCAAAATAGGGTAAACCTATATAAAATTGTATAATATTAAAAAATTGTAAAGAAACATTGTAGAAAACAGTATAATATTGTTATATTTGATAAGGGTTGTAAAGAAATCCGTTTATAGGATCATGTTTTTATTTAAAATAAAATTAGTAAAAGCTACTTAAAAAGTAGCGAAGGAAATCCCAGGTTGTATTGGGAAATGCTTATGTTTGAATGAGATATACTTACGGATGTGCACGACTTTCGACAGGTGCAATGTAAGTTTAACCCCTCGCGGCCCGCGGTTTGAATTTTAATGTGTGCCTTACGGCCCGTAAGAAATTCGCGAGTCTCAAAAAAAAGATGGCGTTTCAGAAAAAAAACGATTACTCCGAAACTGTCACACCGATCGTCTAAAAAAGACCTGTTTTATGTTCCTATTGAAATTTGCTATTAGATATTTGTAACGTCGTTATGTAAAGCAATAAAGATTATTCATAATTATTAGTCGATTAAATAATCCATAATTAGCGGTCGGCCTCGCCTGGCCATTTCGGGCCGTCTGGGGTTCGACGGTAAATATCAATTTTGGACGTTTCGGGCTGTCTGGTACGCGAGGGGTTAAAGGTCCTTTTGCAGTCGACTAACGATCATTATTCATCCATATATCTCATAAATAGGGCTTATCCTTATGCAACACAAAATGCCTTCAAATGAGACGAATTAAGCGAAAAAATTAAAAATTAAACTATTGGTCATTTCGGCAAGGCCGTTTTATAAATGAAAGTGACATTACGAAATAATTCAAATTTCGAATGCTACTAACATTTAAAATATGATACAATTGGCTGAGTTTGTTATCAACGAGCCATTAAATCGAATTAAAAATAAATAAAAAACTCCATATGCTCAATGAAATGAAAGAAGAAACTTAAATCTTTATTTCTGGCAGAGAAGTTTATAAAAAAGATTGTATAATGTTATCAAAATAGGGTAAACCTATATAAAATTGTATAATATTAAAAAATTGTAAAGAAACATTGTAGAAAACAGTATAATATTGTTATATTTGATAAGGGTTGTAAAGAAATCCGTTTATAGGATCATGTTTTTATTTAAAATAAAATTAGTAAAAGCTACTTAAAAAGTAGCGAAGGAAATCCCAGGTTGTATTGGGAAATGCTTATGTTTGAATGAGATATACTTACGGATGTGCACGACTTTCGACAGGTGCAATGTAAGTTTAAAGGTCCTTTTGCAGTCGACTAACGATCACTATTCATCCATATATCTCATAAATAGGGCTTATCCTTATGCAACACAAAATGCCTTCAAATGAGACGAATTAAGCGAAAAAATTAAAAATTAAACTATTGATCATTTCGGCAAGGCCGTTTTATAAATGAAAGTGACATTACGAAATAATTCAAATTTCGAATGCTACTAACATTTAAAATATGATACAATTGGCTGAGTTTGTTATCAACGAGCCATTAAATCGAATTAAAAATAAATAAAAAACTCCATATGCTCAATGAAATGAAAGAAGAAACTTAAATCTTTATTTCTGGCAGAGAAGTTTATAAAAAAGATTGTATAATGTTATCAAAATAGGGTAAACCTATATAAAATTGTATAATATTAAAAAATTGTAAAGAAACATTGTAGAAAACAGTATAATATTGTTATATTTGATAAGGGTTGTAAAGAAATCCGTTTATAGGATCATGTTTTTATTTCAAATAAAATTAGTAAAAGCTACTTAAAAAGTAGCGAAGGAAATCCCAGGTTGTATTGGGAGATGCTTATGTTTGAATGAGATATACTTACGGATGTGCACGACTTTCGACAGGTGCAATGTAAGTTTAAAGGTCCTTTTGCAGTCGACTAACGATCACTATTCATCCATATATCTCATAAATAGGGCTTATCCTTATGCAACACAAAATGCCTTCAAATGAGACGAATTAAGCGAAAAAATTAAAAATTAAACTATTGATCATTTCGGCAAGGCCGTTTTATAAATGAAAGTGACATTACGAAATAATTCAAATTTCGAATGCTACTAACATTTAAAATATGATACAATTGGCTGAGTTTGTTATCAACGAGCCATTAAATCGAATTAAAAATAAATAAAAAAACTCCATATGCTCAATGAAATGAAAGAAGAAACTTAAATCTTTATTTCTGGCAGAGAAGTTTATAAAAAAGATTGTATAATGTTATCAAAATAGGGTAAACCTATATAAAATTGTATAATATTAAAAAATTGTAAAGAAACATTGCAGAAAACAGTATAATATTGTTATATTTGATAAGGGTTGTAAAGAAATCCGTTTATAGGATCATGTTTTTATTTAAAATAAAATTAATAAAAGCTACTTAAAAAGTAGCGAAGGAAATCCCAGGTTGTATTGGGAAATGCTTATGATTGAATGAGATATACTTACGGATGTGCACGACTTTCGACAGGTGCAATGTAAGTTTAATGGTCCTTTTGCAGTCGACTAACGATCATTATTCATCCATATATCTCATAAATAGGGCTTATCCTTATGCAACACAAAATGCCTTCAAATGAGACGAATTAAGCGAAAAAATTAAAAATTAAACTATTGATCATTTCGGCAAGGCCGTTTTATAAATGAAAGTGACATTACGAAATAATTCAAATTTCGAATGCTACTAACATTTAAAATATGATACAATTGGCTGAGTTTGTTATCAACGAGCCATTAAATCGAATTAAAAATAAATAAAAAAACTCCATATGCTCAATGAAATGAAAGAAGAAACTTAAATCTTTATTTCTGGCAGAGAAGTTTATAAAAAAGATTGTATAATGTTATCAAAATAGGGTAAACCTATATAAAATTGTATAATATTAAAAAATTATAAAGAAACATTGTAGAAAACAGTATAATATTGTTATATTTGATAAGGGTTGTAAAGAAATCCGTTTATAGGATCATGTTTTTATTTAAAATAAAATTAGTAAAAGCTACTTAAAAAGTAGCGAAGGAAATCCCAGGTTGTATTGGGAAATGCTTATGTTTGAATGAGATATACTTACGGATGTGCACGACTTTCGACAGGTGCAATGTAAGTTTAACCCCTCGCGGCCCGCGGTTTGAATTTTAATGTGTGCCTTACGGCCCGTAAGAAATTCGCGAGTCTCAAAAAAAAGATGGCGTTTCAGAAAAAAAACGATTACTCCGAAACTGTCACACCGATCGTCTAAAAAAGACCTGTTTTATGTTCCTATTGAAATTTGCTATTAGATATTTGTAACGTCGTTATGTAAAGCAATAAAGATTATTCATAATTATTAGTCGATTAAATAATCCATAATTAGCGGTCGGCCTCGCCTGGCCATTTCGGGCCGTCTGGGGTTCGACGGTAAATATCAATTTTGGACGTTTCGGGCTGTCTGGTACGCGAGGGGTTAAAGGTCCTTTTGCAGTCGACTAACGATCATTATTCATCCATATATCTCATAAATAGGGCTTATCCTTATGCAACACAAAATGCCTTCAAATGAGACGAATTAAGCGAAAAAATTAAAAATTAAACTATTGGTCATTTCGGCAAGGCCGTTTTATAAATGAAAGTGACATTACGAAATAATTCAAATTTCGAATGCTACTAACATTTAAAATATGATACAATTGGCTGAGTTTGTTATCAACGAGCCATTAAATCGAATTAAAAATAAATAAAAAACTCCATATGCTCAATGAAATGAAAGAAGAAACTTAAATCTTTATTTCTGGCAGAGAAGTTTATAAAAAAGATTGTATAATGTTATCAAAATAGGGTAAACCTATATAAAATTGTATAATATTAAAAAATTGTAAAGAAACATTGTAGAAAACAGTATAATATTGTTATATTTGATAAGGGTTGTAAAGAAATCCGTTTATAGGATCATGTTTTTATTTAAAATAAAATTAGTAAAAGCTACTTAAAAAGTAGCGAAGGAAATCCCAGGTTGTATTGGGAAATGCTTATGTTTGAATGAGATATACTTACGGATGTGCACGACTTTCGACAGGTGCAATGTAAGTTTAAAGGTCCTTTTGCAGTCGACTAACGATCACTATTCATCCATATATCTCATAAATAGGGCTTATCCTTATGCAACACAAAATGCCTTCAAATGAGACGAATTAAGCGAAAAAATTAAAAATTAAACTATTGATCATTTCGGCAAGGCCGTTTTATAAATGAAAGTGACATTACGAAATAATTCAAATTTCGAATGCTACTAACATTTAAAATATGATACAATTGGCTGAGTTTGTTATCAACGAGCCATTAAATCGAATTAAAAATAAATAAAAAACTCCATATGCTCAATGAAATGAAAGAAGAAACTTAAATCTTTATTTCTGGCAGAGAAGTTTATAAAAAAGATTGTATAATGTTATCAAAATAGGGTAAACCTATATAAAATTGTATAATATTAAAAAATTGTAAAGAAACATTGTAGAAAACAGTATAATATTGTTATATTTGATAAGGGTTGTAAAGAAATCCGTTTATAGGATCATGTTTTTATTTCAAATAAAATTAGTAAAAGCTACTTAAAAAGTAGCGAAGGAAATCCCAGGTTGTATTGGGAGATGCTTATGTTTGAATGAGATATACTTACGGATGTGCACGACTTTCGACAGGTGCAATGTAAGTTTAAAGGTCCTTTTGCAGTCGACTAACGATCACTATTCATCCATATATCTCATAAATAGGGCTTATCCTTATGCAACACAAAATGCCTTCAAATGAGACGAATTAAGCGAAAAAATTAAAAATTAAACTATTGATCATTTCGGCAAGGCCGTTTTATAAATGAAAGTGACATTACGAAATAATTCAAATTTCGAATGCTACTAACATTTAAAATATGATACAATTGGCTGAGTTTGTTATCAACGAGCCATTAAATCGAATTAAAAATAAATAAAAAACTCCATATGCTCAATGAAATGAAAGAAGAAACTTAAATCTTTATTTCTGGCAGAGAAGTTTATAAAAAAGATTGTATAATGTTATCAAAATAGGGTAAACCTATATAAAATTGTATAATATTAAAAAATTGTAAAGAAACATTGTAGAAAACAGTATAATATTGTTATATTTGATAAGGGTTGTAAAGAAATCCGTTTATAGGATCATGTTTTTATTTCAAATAAAATTAGTAAAAGCTACTTAAAAAGTAGCGAAGGAAATCCCAGGTTGTATTGGGAAATGCTTATGTTTGAATGAGATATACTTACGGATGTGCACGACTTTCGACAGGTGCAATGTAAGTTTAAAGGTCCTTTTGCAGTCGACTAACGATCACTATTCATCCATATATCTCATAAATAGGGCTTATCCTTATGCAACACAAAATGCCTTCAAATGAGACGAATTAAGCGAAAAAATTAAAAATTAAACTATTGATCATTTCGGCAAGGCCGTTTTATAAATGAAAGTGACATTACGAAATAATTCAAATTTCGAATGCTACTAACATTTAAAATATGATACAATTGGCTGAGTTTGTTATCAACGAGCCATTAAATCGAATTAAAAATAAATAAAAAAACTCCATATGCTCAATGAAATGAAAGAAGAAACTTAAATCTTTATTTCTGGCAGAGAAGTTTATAAAAAAGATTGTATAATGTTATCAAAATAGGGTAAACCTATATAAAATTGTATAATATTAAAAAATTGTAAAGAAACATTGTAGAAAACAGTATAATATTGTTATATTTGATAAGGGTTGTAAAGAAATCCGTTTATAGGATCATGTTTTTATTTAAAATAAAATTAGTAAAAGCTACTTAAAAAGTAGCGAAGGAAATCCCAGGTTGTATTGGAAATGCTTATGTTTGAATGAGATATACTTACGGATGTGCACGACTTTCGACAGGTGCAATGTAAGTTTAAAGGTCCTTTTGCAGTCGACTAACGATCACTATTCATCCATATATCTCATAAATAGGGCTTATCCTTATGCAACACAAAATGCCTTCAAATGAGACGAATTAAGCGAAAAAATTAAAAATTAAACTATTGATCATTTCGGCAAGGCCGTTTTATAAATGAAAGTGACATTACGAAATAATTCAAATTTCGAATGCTACTAACATTTAAAATATGATACAATTGGCTGAGTTTGTTATCAACGAGCCATTAAATCGAATTAAAAATAAATAAAAAAACTCCATATGCTCAATGAAATGAAAGAAGAAACTTAAATCTTTATTTCTGGCAGAGAAGTTTATAAAAAAGATTGTATAATGTTATCAAAATAGGGTAAACCTATATAAAATTGTATAATATTAAAAAATTGTAAAGAAACATTGTAGAAAACAGTATAATATTGTTATATTTGATAAGGGTTGTAAAGAAATCCGTTTATAGGATCATGTTTTTATTTAAAATAAAATTAGTAAAAGCTACTTAAAAAGTAGCGAAGGAAATCCCAGGTTGTATTGGGAAATGCTTATGTTTGCATGAGATATACTTACGGATGTGCACGACTTTCGACAGGTGCAATGTAAGTTTAAAGGTCCTTTTGCAGTCGACTAACGATCACTATTCATCCATATATCTCATAAATAGGGCTTATCCTTATGCAACACAAAATGCCTTCAAATGAGACGAATTAAGCGAAAAAATTAAAAATTAAACTATTGATCATTTCGGCAAGGCCGTTTTATAAATGAAAGTGACATTACGAAATAATTCAAATTTCGAATGCTACTAACATTTAAAATATGATACAATTGGCTGAGTTTGTTATCAACGAGCCATTAAATCGAATTAAAAATAAATAAAAAAACTCCATATGCTCAATGAAATGAAAGAAGAAACTTAAATCTTTATTTCTGGCAGAGAAGTTTATAAAAAAGATTGTATAATGTTATCAAAATAGGGTAAACCTATATAAAATTGTATAATATTAAAAAATTGTAAAGAAACATTGTAGAAAACAGTATAATATTGTTATATTTGATAAGGGTTGTAAAGAAATCCGTTTATAGGATCATGTTTTTATTTAAAATAAAATTAGTAAAAGCTACTTAAAAAGTAGCGAAGGAAATCCCAGGTTGTATTGGGAAATGCTTATGTTTGAATGAGATATACTTACGGATGTGCACGACTTTCGACAGGTGCAATGTAAGTTTAAAGGTCCTTTTGCAGTCGACTAACGATCACTATTCATCCATATATCTCATAAATAGGGCTTATCCTTATGCAACACAAAATGCCTTCAAATGAGACGAATTAAGCGAAAAACTTAAAAATTAAACTATTGATCATTTCGGCAAGGCCGTTTTATAAATGAAAGTGACATTACGAAATAATTCAAATTTCGAATGCTACTAACATTTAAAATATGATACAATTGGCTGAGTTTGTTATCAACGAGCCATTAAATCGAATTAAAAATAAATAAAAAAACTTTTATTTATTTTTAATTCGATTTAATGGCTCGTTGATAACAAACTCAGCCAACTGTATCATATTTTAAATGTTAGTAGCATTCGAAATTTGAATTATTTCGTAATGTCACTTTCATTTATAAAACGGCCTTGCCGAAATGATCAATAGTTTAATTTTTAATTTTTTCGCTTAATTCGTCTCATTTGAAGGCATTTTGTGTTGCATAAGGATATGCCCTATTTATGAGATACATATATGGATGAATAGTGATCGTTAGTCGACTGCAAAAGGACCTTTAAACTTACATTGCACCTGTCGAAAGTCGTGCACATCCGTAAGTATATCTCATTCAAACATAAGCATTTCCCAATACAACCTGGGATTTCCTTCGCTACTTTTTAAGTAGCTTTTACTAATTTTATTTTATATATATATATATATATATATATATATATATATATATATATATATATATATATATATATATATATATATATATATATATATATATATATATATATATATATATATATATATATATATATATATATATATATATATATATATATATATATATATATATATATATATATATATATATATATATATATATATATATATATATATATATATATATATATATATATATATATATATATATATATATATATATATATATATATATATATATATATATATACATATATATATATATATATATATATATATATATATATATATATATATATATATATATATATATATATATATATATATATATATATATATATATATATATATATATATATATATATATATATATATATATATATATATATATATATATATATATATATATATATATATATATATATATATATATATATATTGAAAGTGACACTGGAACGGCCGCTGTTTTTATTCGATGTATGTTTGCAATGTAGTTAGAATGGTCAAATGAATCGTTTCCGAACCGGTGATTTTGCCATGGTTTCCATTACGTTAAATGCAGTATCAAATCGCATACAATCGTAGTGTGAAATATTGCGAGTCGGCAACATTACCGTGTCATTTAAACCGCTACCGTCAATATAAGGGAACTATTATATACAATATCATGTTAGTCAATATTAAATCAATTTAGTCAATATCAATTTTAGTCAATCGTCTTCCCCCAACATTTGACGTTTTGATTTTTAGCAGGTACACCAGGTATAAATCACAAGTTGCTACTTTTTTGACGCTTTGTAGTTTTGAAGCCACGATAACTTTCTGCAATATAAATTATTTAACGGAGAGTCAGATCGTCTAAATCTCAGTACGTCTAAAAATATATGTATTGAACTTTTAATGCTCTGACCCGAAAGTTGCGCTCAAATCGCGTGAGGCTTGGAACTTCCAATTTGAACGTGCTAGATTTTGAAAGCTCTCGCCCGACTTTGTTTCTGAAAGGATAACAGTCATGAAACTCCATTGTTTTAAAAGGAATCGATATCAGTTTTTATTCTCGATTCGATGACGCAAAACACTCAAATTCTCCCTATGCGGCAGCACTCTGGCTCTCTACCACATACTGACGCGTCCACCATTCGTTACTGTTTAGATCATATAACACAATGAAATTTATTGGCCGTTAAATATTATTACTTGTTGTGCTCGATTTGATTTCCGCGTTCAACACGATCCCACCTATATGCTTTCCGATAAGCGAATTTACTGCTTTGTTTGCTTTTAGAAGAGTAATTATATAGATTGGTGAAATATATGGGGGGAGGGATCGAGCTTCGACCGAAAACGTTATCTAAAGCGATGCGTGATATTAATTACATATTATAACAAAGTAAAGTACGGCTAGATAGATTACCAACATTAAGTAGTGATAGGGTTTGCATTAGTTAAATAAACCTATATCATTTCTGCAGGGTGATTTTATATCTTTAACATGCTCTATTGGCATCGATTTTCCACTGATTTAGCGAAGTATAACTGGCGGCTGAATTTATAACTTTTTCGTATCGAAATGACGTCATTACGCTCCTCTAAGCGAAACAAATCGAACGAGCGAAATGTCATTTTGTAATCGACTTTAAAAGAAGGAGGAGGTTATTATATCAATTCGATTGCACCTTTTTTCATATTTGTACCTCAGAAAACTGCCATTTATGAACCGATTTGGAAAAATCTTTCTTTATTTGAAAAGAAATACTTACAGATTGGTCCTATTTCTATAAAAAAATTGTTCTGATAATGGGATCCATGAGGAATTAAAGAAACTCTTTAAATATTATCGTATGAAGTTGAAAATTTACATGTTGGTTTAATTCCAATGACAATGCATTTTTTAAGGTAAGCAGGACCTGGTTTAGCTGCCGACGAGGAGACTCCTCAACGGCCAACAGCACAGACACGAAATTTTGTATACTCATTCAGTTATGATAGCCCGTTCTAAGTTTCACCATGACATGGCTGCTGCAATCAGGATTGGCTTCCAACGAGGGAACGTCTAGGAAGAAGAAGAAGAATTTGTTTGTTTTATAGGTAAAACCCTCTATGTTTAATTTTGAGTATCATAGATTACGAATATTAAATGAAAATGATTTTCTGGGGCTAAGGTACAGAATAATGCAATGAACCGGCTCAATATATGTATATATGAGTTATCCAATAATTTTAATTTCAATATTGATGTTGACACTCTGTGCAATAATACAAGCTGTGTGAGGTATTAACGAAATTGAATGTTTTTATTTATTTGAGAGGCCCATGTATGCCTTTATATATGGAATACGACATCGTTCCAATGTCCGATGCGGCATGGCACGAATTTAAGCGATGACCTGTGTTATATAGATTTTGAGGACATAGGTCGATTGCAGCTTATTTTATTTCTTTTTTATTTTTATTTTCATTACCTAAATGTATACAGAATAATAATTTTATGAACGAACATCGTAAATTAACATATAGCCATTTATACATTTCATATTGGCAAGTAATATAAATCACCTATTTAAAAGATAATAATTTTGAAACATTTTTTTAAAGAAAAAGGAAAAAAAGCATTTCTAAATTTAATTGTTTATTTTTTATTTTTATTTTTTTTTATTCAAGAAACAGACAGTACAAAAAACAATCAGTACAATAAACATTAATGTTTCCAGACTCCCCCGCTGTTAGTCGGAATGAACAATCGATTGGCTGATGTCGCACGGTGCGCGATCCGTGAAGGAGCGCCCGGAGGTCGACTCCTAAGGGAGACTGGCCCGCAGGCCAGTATGCTACCCTGGCTCTCACTTCTGCGTGGAGGCCGCCGGAAACTGCAACAGGCCCATTAGCTACCCCCCCCCCCCCCCACATTAGCTAGCCGCCAAATATTGTCAACATCGACCCGCCCTTATTGTGTAAATTTATATATTCATTGATTTGTACAAAAATATATATTTGAATTTAAATTCGCGTAGCCTCTATTCGGGGACCGGATGGATTTAGGGAAATTGAGGAAAGCGGAAAATAGATGCGGCGGGGATCTCGCGGGTGGGGTATTAGCTTACTTAAGCGTTATTGTGGATTTTAGTCTGCCGCTGAAGGCACTTTAGCCCGCGGACTATACGGTCCTTAATCCAATTTGGCAGACTTTATAAAGATCGGCTCTTACACAACCGGGAAAACGAACCCTAAGTGTTCTTCTCGTATTTATTATTCCACACGAAACAGACTCCTCTTTTATTTACATATAACTCCGCCCTGGGTCGGGTTCGACCAACTGGCGATCTTTATCGTGCAATCCGTTAGTAAGATATTATTTACCTCCATATTTAATTCAGACTTGCGAGAGCGTGCGAATTGCCAAAGTCCTGTATGCGTAACCCGTAACTATTATTGCGAGTCAATTTAGACCTCATCAATCGATAATTTTACAAGCTTTTACTTACCTTGCATCGTTTGTTAGTTTGTTTTTCATATCTTAAAAGATGAATAAAAACCACTTCCTCTTATGCAATGAAATTGAAATTTTACATATTTATTCAGTTCCAATGACAAAACTTTTTTATGACAAGCATGACCTGATTCGACACCAGGATTGGCTCCCGACGAGGCTACTCTTCCACAGTCACCAGCACAGAATATACATTTTGTATAAGCTTACGACGAGAGGACTCCTCAACAGTACACAGTACAGAAACGAATTTTTTTATGGCGTTCAATTACGAACCACGTTTTAAGTTTCACCGCGACACCGTTTAAAAAAGCTATTGCACCGTTTAAAAAATCCAAATCAGGTGAATGTATTGATCAAATGAGATGAAGAATTCAAAGCTTTATTTGAGAGAATTCCAGCCATGGTTTATACTGATGTGTGACCACAGGCGTTACCCTAATGGAAAGACACTATTTTAAAGAGTGAAATCGGTGTTTCACTCTTCACTTCTCACAAACGGCGTAAAAGGCCGACGTATTATGTATAGTTCTTTGTTAGACCTTTTTCTAGGTAGTTGATTACAATATCTTTGTATCTTAAATCACGGAGACTATAAACCTGTTGGCTGTTGTATTTAGCTGAGCATCTTATGGGGGCGAAGAACTGCATCATCTACATTGATTAGGCTGTTATTTGGTTTTTGGAGTACGGTATGAATTTAAACTTCATCCATAGTAACAAATCTGTTTAAAAATTGATTTTCTCTTTTGTTCGATAGTCAGAATCCTCAGCACTTATTTCGCAGATAGTTTAGAAAATCCCAAGTTATCGCCGATAAAATTTTGTACTCGCTCATATGAAATATGTGGGAATTCTACTATGTCTTGAATCGCCAATCTTCGATTAGTCATTATCAAGTCACAGATTTATTCAATGTTTCTCTGTGTTTTGGACATTGAAGATCTCCCACTGCACGGGTTATCATCGATGCTTTGCCGATCGTTAAAATTAAACAGCCCACTTTTTGACAGTCGTATATAATTGGGTACGTTGTATTGGCAACTTTAGTTGCTGAAACGATTGACATAAAACGTATAAGGAGAGCAAACCGTTCGCGGCAGTATGAAGAACGGCAATTGTTCTACCAAATGAGGGCTGTAATATTGTTGTGTATAATTTTGTGCAATAATAATTAGATAATTAAATAAAAGCTTGTTAAAATATTTCCTTTACAAGCAAGCTTCGCAAGCTTCGCAAGCTTGCAAGCTCCGTATTCCATGTAAACTTAACCCTTAACTGGTTTCGTGGGGGTGGCGAGGCCCCCACGTGTGATATTTTTTTGAATTACTTTCAAACTATGCACCGTCTGCGGGGGCCATTTTGAGTAATCTCATTATGTCGCGACTCGCGGCGGGCGCCGGACGTTCGGCGTTGCAACTTTTACAAGAGCGAAAGTACGTGAGTTATGGGGGCCGCGCGGTCCCCACTATACCAGTTACGTAAGATTTTAGTAAATATTTTATTTCATATTTTCGTATGTTTCACAGTTATTTAGTCAAGATGGCGAGACCTTTAAGTGATCAGGCGATAGCAGAGTTATTGATCGCGGATTCTGACTCCGAATCTGTGTTGAGGGGCTATCCAGAAGAAGATATCAGCGACAACGATGGAATAAGCGATATTGAGCAGTCACCAACACACGATTCTGATAGCAGTGAAGACATTAATCCCGAGATTGAAGTATGTTTTTCAGAGAGTGAAGGAGAACCTGTCGCAAGACCGAATCAGAGGAGTTATTATGGAAAAAACAAATACAATGGTCTATGTACTAATTGTCAAGATTGAACTTTGTTCACTTGTAATGTTCCTGAGTCCTTATGATTATATTTGTGTTGATTTTTTTTTATTACGTTGATTAGAGGTTTATTTATTTTTATTTTCAAAGTTTATTGTATTAGGAATAAGAAAACATCTATATCTTAGCTTAAGACTATCAAAGTAAGCGTTTCTTTTTGGTTTATATAATGTAGGAAAAAAAAACAAAAAGTTGTCTTTTATATGTGATTTCTAGTAGAAATTAAGTTAAAATAATTACATGAAAAATAAATGATTGATTCAATAAAAAAAGGTTGTTATTTATATTTTTTAAATAAAACTAAATTATAATTGCGCATATTTGCATCCTAGAAGCTAGTTTGTAAAGGGGGCCGTGCGACCCCCACAAAACCAGTTTCGTTAGTCAATTTTACGATACCAGTTAAGGGTTAATAACTTTCAAATCCATTACATTTTGTTTATCCGGTTTGGGACTGAGCTTGTTTCAGACCACGCACGTAGGTAATTGAATACTCAAAGCCAAATTTCCATTAACGCAGGTAAAGCCCATCTAATATAAATTCTGTTACGGTATCGGCATGTTTCCATAATCGATTTATAAGTGAATTTCGTTCTATGGAATGTATAAATTACTGTCATTAGTTATTGAAAATACAAGCAAATGTATTATTAAAGGGGTGAAGGATATGAAAGAGGGGTTATATCAAATGAGATTGTAATGGCAGATGCTCTGCTTGATTGTTCCAAATAATTCAGCTGTTCTCTCAGACGTTAGCGATTCCACGTGATTCTGTTAATGTTGAGCTCAAATCAGGATGAGGGTCGAATGGAAAGGGCCTTATAAATAGAATAAAATAATCGGATGTGCTACTCCAAGACTTTCCTGTTAAGACTTCATAGAATCAACAGTAGCTGTCTAAGGAATGCGTTATCTTAGTAAAATTTACTAAGTTTAATAAAATGTCATGGCTATAAATTTCAATGCATGGTACTGTCAATCGTCCTATACTTTTTATGGAGTACGAGGCAGACTTTGCAACGGTAGTGGGACAGCGTGCTCGGCGCGCGCGGAATTTTAAAAATCCACCATGCACATAGCACTCACTGTATCTTGTGTTACGTCCTTGCTCTCAGCGAAGGTCATTGAGAATATATTTGATGATAGGCTACCATGTAGTACAGTTTCAAAACCGTTTGAACCGAATAATACAAAAGTTCAAAGTATGAATGCTACGTGGCAGCTAAAATACGGCAATTGTTATATTTTTTCAAGAATTTAAAGTTATAAAATCGGTGTTTGCCCCAAAATTTTGTGTTTAACTAGTATAAAAGATATATAAAAACACATTTTTCTGTTTTTTTTTTGTTCTTATAATAAGACAATTTAATATTCTTTCAATTTTTGAAAATAACTCGATCCATCAACAGAAAAATACGGTTTTGAGAAAAACGAGTTAAAAGTTTTATTAAAAGAACAGTAGAAAGTTTTTTATACTTACAACAATATACAACCATCAGCGATTCTAGAGGTAAAAGATTCATGAATAGATTTCAACTTTAAGAACCCCTCGAATGAATGGCGATTAGCTCGGGTTGCCTACGGCAAAATGTATAAAAATTTATATTTATACACACATTTACATTTACATAGAGCGGGGTTTACTATAGAGCTATACCATTACTATAGAGCGGATTACTATAGAGCGGCGCACATTTACATTTATATTTACATTTATATAAATTTATATACATTTTGTATACATTTTGCCGTAGGCAACCCGAGCTGGTCGCCTCACATTCGGGGGAAAAAAATGCAAAACATGTTCTTTTTTTGATAGTCTAAATCAGACCCCCATCATAAAAAATCGAATCGACCTCTAGAATCTAATCGGAAGCATTCCCGACCATTGATGTTTTTTTAATGGAATGTATTTGTGCATTTAGAGCCATCCCGCTCAAACTGTATTGGAGGTGTGGAGGGTACTATCAAACTCTTGTTGGCACGAGGCATTGAGAGACTAATAATCTCACCAATATCAACCGTCCTTGAACTACGGCCGTTCTCGCAGCTAACTAGAAAGACATCATTTCTATAAACTTCCCATTTCTATAAATTTCTAAAAACTTCCCTCTTAAAGCTATTTTTAGACAATAACTCAAATTTAGGAATAATTCAGAACCGAAGACCAAAGAGACAAGTTTTAGAAAATAGCCTAATAATACCCAGAATGAAAAACATCACTTGGACAAAGACATTACTCTTTTATAACGCCGAGATTTTACAATATGATCAATATGGAATTAAAAATGGATTTGACATTTAGGGAATTCAAAAACAAATTAAAGAAATGGTTATCGAATCATTGCAGACTAACCATACATCAAATGTTAGAAATAATAGTTTAATATAACGTAGGTGCACAAATTATTAACATATTTTAAACATGTATGTTGAGTATATTGTAACATTCAACTAACTACCAAAAAATATTTGACTTTGTTGTTATATATTATTTTGATAGTGAATAGTACTTTTTTTGACTAAGGTATTTTTAATATTAAATTTTATATTACTTAACATATATTAAATATTAATGACTGTTTCTCTCTTTTCTCACATATAACTTAATTTATATAATTTTAATCGAACGTTTATATTATATTTATTGCGATTATATAATGGAATTGCATTTTATTTATAATATTATCTTTAATATTTTTTTATTATTATTATATAGATAATTTTTTCTTGAAGACCACATTTTAGGGCAATTTAGTGTTATTAGCATTTTACTAAAACTTGTACATAAATGATTGTAATATCAGAGTCCCGTCCACCCTAGAACAGGCTAGTCCCAGTTGGGTGACAGAATCAAATAAGCAAAATGTTAAGGTTTTGCCATTCGGTTCCTGTTATTTTTGTAAGCAAATCAATGTTTTATATTAATTAATTCCTAAACAAATAAAATAAATAAATAAAATTGCTCGAATATTAAAAAAAACACGAGTTTCGATTCGAGATTTCAGTAAAGTCGAAAGACTGGTACTTACAGATTTTAAAGACTTGTATTTTTAGTGCTCGCCTTTTGTAAGAAACACCAGACCGTTTGAAATAGATTGAATTGAAAATAATTAGTGTAATTTAGCTCACGAACGAATGACTCGGCAAGTACGTTGGCTGAAAAAAGGCGATAAACTTTATAATTAACTTCATAGATAAGAACTAAATAGCTCTGATTGATAAATCCCTGAAAAAGGAAATAGACGGCGGTAGCAGGTTTGAATATATTTTGCAAAAGAAAAAGTTTTAACCTTCATAAGAACAACAGTTGTTCTTATGAAGGTCGACAAGAAAAAGAACAAATATTTACATATAAATAATATCTCTTTACTATTATTATTACTTCCTAAGCAGATGTACGTTTCCTAAGCAGCTGGGGTAGTTGTCAATCTGAAGTAATCTATCCTTGAAACGATACGTTGGCCACATGATTCCGAGTGATTTTGACGACAAAGGACGCGTCGGTCTGAGATAAATTCGAACTTAATTACCGCTTACGTCAGTTAGAGGCTACGCAAGCGACCTCGAATCTGTGACGAGAATGGAGGGAAAATCAGTCCAAACCTGCTAGTAAAGACGCGATTTCGGCTGGATGGGTAGCACTTCCTAGTGCCTCGCAGTAAGGCGTTGGGACTCTTACGACCTGTTGGCGTAGATTGAACATGGGTTAAATTGTCCGCAAAGGTTTAACATTCAGAACATGTTATAACTCCCTGGTTGGGACCTCTATCAATTAATTTAAGAGCATACATTAAGGTACAGATATATTGATAATTTACCGTATGTTTTTATTTTATTTTTTAAGACAATTTAAAATATCATTACATTCATTTTAAATCTTTCCTTTTAGCTGTAATTTAATGGCATAATGAATCGTTCTTATTTCTAGATTGTTATTGATTTCAATATTTTAATAAAAACGGGTTTTATAAAAAATGCTTTTTTAATTAATCATCAGTTAAACGGTACATAGGTAATAATTAATTTAGTAAGCCGAATGCATATTATACAAAATTATGATCTAATAAGAAATTATATAAAAATCTTGTCAATACTTAATGTATTTGTTAGAGTATTGTTTGTGAAACTACTATTCTAAATAAATAAATAAAAACTTAATAATAACGCTTTTGCTTTGTTTTGTTACTTTCCTAGCAGGGAAAGGTATTGTGGACGCACTTCTTTTTGTCCGTGTGTCTATTTGTATGTCTGTCTATATTCCTCCACGATAGCGCCCAAACGCTTCGTCCGATTATGAAATTTGGCATGCAGGCATTATTTGCTTATGGCAAGAGTTGAAAAGATTGTGGTTGAAATCGGACCACCAGAAGGCACACTAGTCATACTGTCCATCTCGAAATATTGTACTTAGACACTTAAAATTCTGTACACAGTTGCCTCGTTAGGCCGAAATCACATTGTCAAATTTTTGTTTGATATCAAATTCATAATATTTTAAGTATTAGGTAGTCGTAAATATATTAGATATAAATACTCGTTATATTTATAGTCGTAAATATTTTAAGTTGTAATATTTAATATCTGCCATACATTAATTATTTAGTAAGGGCCCTAAAATCAGAAACGCTTGCGATGCGTGGATCTTTCGAAATTCAAATTCGAAGGCTGACGGAGACCCGCGTTTGCAATTTGATTTTTAAATTGAATGAGATTGACGCGCGTTCGAAATTCAAATTTTCATTGCTTTGCGTCGCAGTTGAACAGGATTTATCGCCAACTGCTCATCGACTTTATTTGTGAAATAAATCTTCAGATGAAATGTCTGTCTGAAATGTAATGGGTGTCTCATTGGCTCTCAAATTATACTAGAGAAGAATGCGAAAGTATGATATATTAAAATATTTTATTTCTAACCACAGATTATAGGACATATAGATGTAAATTATGGATATGTATACAGATATACAGATTATAATATGTTATATTTTATTATGTTATACTATTATACTATTATATATAAATATGCTACATTATTTTATATGTTATAACATATGATATTATATTTTATTGTAATATGTTATATTATATTATTTATATTATATTATGCTAAATTATATTACGTATTGTTTTTTTTTTTTTTTTTAAGACAGAAGAAGGACAGCAGGCAAGGCTACAGGCTCAGCAAATAATACCACAGAACTATATATCCATCACCCCAACACAGGCGTATACCTAGTGGGGTGATGTAATCCTGACAAGTTAATGCCCTTTCGCGATTTTCTTCATATGTATTCTTATAAAATGTGTTAAAAAAATGAACACAATCTTTTTTATGTAACTATAAAAAATAGGATAAATAAATAAATAAATAAATAAAAATAAATAGGTCCCTGTCTTCTTGCCGGGAAAGTCTTTAGTGACACAACTGATTTTTTTCATGTTGATTTAGAGATAGCCTGCATTATTAAAGTTTTTACTATCTGATATCATTCGTCATAGTGCGCAGGTAACGTTTTCGAAATTCGCTCACGATAATTAAGTACAATATTGTCCTTTATCCCGTGTAATATACGCGGCTGTATCCGGGATTATCGGGGATCCGGCTGGACGGCGACCGGCGGCGGTCGGAAATATGTCAATAGGTCATATATTTCTGGCCGCAAGTTTTATTACCGGCGACGAGGAGCATATTTGCCTCGTTTCCAATTCCATTTGTCTCGCGGGAGATAAAAAGTTGTGTAGCGTGGACAAAGACTCTAATACTGATTTATGTTAACGTTTGCAATATATTTCCTCTGCGGCAGCGCGGTCGGTTGTTATTCTCTTTGCGGGAGATGTGTGTGTCTGCCTCGCCTGTATCGATCGCCTCATCCCACAGATAAAAATACGCCGACCGCCCCTGCCGCTTATTTAAATAGCTAACGACTATTTTAGGATGAAGAAATATGTAGCTTTTTAATTTTTATCCCTTGTACGCACGATCTGTTTATCTCTGACAATGACGCTTTATATTTATTTATTTATTTAACTTTTATTCTTTATTCATAAATATTAAATACATTCCATTTTTTTACACATTTTTTATACATATAAGAAAAAATTACGAAAAGGCATTATACTTTTCAGGATTATATCACCCCACTAAGTATACGCCTGTATTAGGGTGATGAATATACAGTGCTGTGGTATTTGCTGAGCCTGTGCGCCTTGCCTGCTAGTGCTGTTCTTTTTCCGTCTCACAAGACTATGTATATTCATTTTTGCTGATAGCCTCAGTAATCACTCGACGGCAGTGAGGAGCTCACGCCCGTTGCTCTCGTTAATTCTTTTTTTCTAAACTTGCTCTGAAAACCGCCTTTCTCGCTGTAGAGTCCCGGAGTCGATGAAGAGGAGCTCTAAGCCGTCTAGATCAGCTATGCTGCTGTAGCCCTCGATCTTCATCCCTTGTTGCTTATTGTTATCACTTATCAGTGCGTCGCTGCTGTATGCTATATGTTACCTCTCTTTCTCTATCTTTTAAATTGGCATCAAAATACCCTGACCATCTTTGCTGTTAATTTAAATAAGTAATGACGATTTTAGAATCAAGAATATATATAGCTTCTTAATTTCTATCTCTTGTACTCGCGCTCTTTTGTTCTCTCTGGCAATGCCGCATACATTTGTGCATTTTCGCTGATAGCGTCAAAATTCGCTCGGCCGTGGTGAAGAGATCACGCCCGTTGCTCTCGCAATATTTTTTCTAAATGCGATTTAAAGAACCGCCTTTCTCGCTATAGAGTCCTGGAGACGATGAAGTGGAGCCCCAGGCCCTCTAGATTAGCTAAGTTGCTGTAGTCCTCGAACTTCGCCTCCTGTCGCTGAGTATTATCACGTATCAGTGAGTCGCTGCTACATGCTACATGCTACCTTTCTCTGTCTCTCAAAGCTCCGTCTCCGAAATATTTATTTTGACACAGCACGGTTGTTTGTTATATTCTTTGCGGGATATCTGTGTGTCTGCCTTGCCTGTATTTTTCGCCTCATCCCATTGATAAAAACAACTCGATCACCCCTACCTCTTATTTAAATAAATAACGACTGTTTTAGGGTGAAGAACATATATCGCTTGTTTATTTTCATCTGTTTTACGCACGCTCTATTATTCTCTCTGGCAATTTTGTTACGTAGATTTGTGCGTTGTCGCTGATAGTCGTGGTTGGATCACGCCCGTTGCTCTCGCGATATTTTTTACAAACCCGATCTATTAAACCGTCCTTCTCGATATAGAGTCCTGGAGATGATGAAGCCCTTGACCTTCATCTCGTGTCACTGGGTGTTATCACGTATCAGTGCGTCGCTCCTACATGCTACCTTTTTCTCTCTCTATCTCTTAAAGCGCCGTCTGCAATATATTTTCTCTGTCACAGCGCGGTTGGTTGTTATTCTCTTAGCGGGAGATGTGTGTGTCTGCCTCGCCTGTATCGATCGCCTCACCCTGCTGGTAAAAATACCCCGATCGCACTGCTTCTTATTTCAATAAAACAAACGTTGGGAAATATCACAAAGTCTCCAAATTTAAATATAAACATTCTATAAAAAAATACGGTTGTGCCACCCCAAGGTTTTACAGGCAAATAGTCGAAAACTTAGGAAGGATTTTGAGCTTGATATCACTTTGGGAAGGAGGTTAACCTGATTGAAAAGTATTGTGTGCCACGAGTGTGGACAGTTAAAATGCAATTTAATAAACACGCTCTATTCAATCGATTGACCAAATAATCTGGCCGGAGCGAGGTTTCATCCACATTCTTTTTACCTTTTGCCATAACCAAATGACGCCTGCATGTCAAATTTGAGCTCAATCGGCGTTATCATGGAGAAAAAAACACAGTGTCATAGACACACAGATACATAGACACACAGATATACAGACTAATAGACAGAATTCCCTCTGGAAATAGTCTTAATCGTCTAAGGGGGGCTCAAAATGGATATTTCCGATTTCATCTAGAAACATTTTTTTGAGCATTCACAATACTTTTCCTCCTCGTTGGTTTATGTACCGGTATAGTTAAAAGAAACCCCCATATCGCCACGTCAAAGTAACAATTAATTAGTTCTGTCCCAAAAATTTCATGTTGAGTTAATTATGCAGAATAAATAGTACATTAATCTCTGACTCGGGGCGAAGTCTTATGAGTCCGGAAAAAATAGAGTTGGCCACGATGGACTATTATAAGAATTCGGCATGACAAATAATTACAAATTTAGTAATATATCAAATCGGCAGAAAAAATATTTTTTATGAAAATTGTTGATAATGTAAGACTATAATAAATGTGAAAAGTTTCGTTTCTACTTTTTTAGTACTATTTCGTGTCTCTAAATTCAATCAGTCTTTTGTCAACGTTTTTACGCGGGCGCATCTATATAATAAAAATGAGTCGGGTTTTATGTATGTTACCTAATAACTCACGAGCGCCTGGCCCGATTTGAACGATTCTTTTTTTGTTTTGTTCGTAATCATTTCGGTGTTGCTATAGGATATAAAAAATTGGAAAATCTCTCGGAAAAGTGAGAAAAATGAGAAAAACCAAAAATTGTTTTAGTACCGAGTTTTTTAGTACCGAGTTCGGCCAATAGATGGCGCGGTTTGACAAGAATAAAAATACGACAATTCGAAAATCAAGATGGCGGCACGGCGTGAAAACTGACATTTGACAGTTAAGTTGAATTTTACGAATTTTTCATAGCGTTTTCGTGTTTTCGTGATTCTGAAGGTAAATCAACTGAATTAAGTGAATTTGTGTAATTCGTGAATGTTTTTCCAGGTTTTGCAATCATTTTTCACAGTTATGCCCTTGCCCAGACGCTCCAATCTCAGCAAGGTGACCGCTCGAGCGAGACGACAAAGAGAGGTTCGAGCAACTGAAAACGATGATGATCGCCAAGAAATGAATGAAGCGACACGTATACGTAATGTTGCAGTGCGAAGACGATTGAATTTGAGACAAAACACATACAGAGAGGCTTTCTATTATGATCTGGCGATACAATACAGCGATTATGAATGCGTGCAAATTGGAGAAATGGACCATTTGTGCCAATATTGCAGTGCCTTGAAGTACCGCCACGAACCACTTGGTTTGTGTTGCGCAGGGGGTAAAATGAGATTGACACCATTGGTTCCACCACCAGAACCATTAGGATCGATGTTGTCTGGAAATGCACCAGATTCTAAGCATTTTCTGTCGAACATACAATATTACAATAATTGCTTCCAAATGACTTCATTTGGTGAAACACATATTGTTCGCGACAATTTTATGCCCACAGTAAAGGTGCTGCACACTTATTTACAAATTTATTTATTTTATTTTTATTCATTATACAACTCAAAAAGTTACGGATTATGCCCAAAAATATTTTTAACGTTAAGCTAATATCAGAAAATTGAATTCCATCGCACAATCCAGTGGCAATGTCACCTAACTAGGCCGGGACCTGTTCTAAGGTAGATATAGGGACTAAATAAAAGAACAATTGAGATGTAAATAAATATATATACATATACATATACACATATCGGCTAAACTCATTTTTCTTTCAAGTAGAGTAAAGTAACTCCACTTAGTGGGCAAAAAAGGTGCGTACTGCTGATATAAAACCAGAGTAACTCAAAAATAATATAAAACATGAGTTAATTAAACAAGGTTAAAAAAATGTTAGCTTCATGGATGTAATATTAGATTTTTTATATCTCCCATAGTTATTATAAAATCAGGTTATCGTCATTTCTGAAAAAAGTGTTATTTTGATTTACCGGAGCTTTCATCTAGGGTTGCGATTTACATTCACAATCATACACTTAGAAATCATACACTTAGAAATCTATATACCTGTGATAAATACATGCATACAAAAATCAAGGATACCTTTGGGATGGAGAATAGTCGAGCTAAAAGAGTCTGGATTTATAATAATAATGTAAAACAAAAATTAAAATGATTCAATTAATGATCACTTCGGTGAAACATTCTTAACGCCAGAAAATTTGTGATTGCAGATTCAAGGCCAAATTTTCCATAAGCTGGGTTCGCTGTTGCCGGTGCCAGATGCAGAACATAAATTTCTGCAAATCTTTTTCATGGGTAATTCACGGGAAGAAGTGCAGCAACGATGTGCTTACAATCCAAAGACAAAGGAACACATTGTTCAGCAGTTGCAGACATTTTTTCATGAACATATGTAATGCGTTGGTGGCATTATTTAAAACTGCACTTGAGCGAGAGCCCTCTGATAACCACCAAATCGTTATTAGAGCAGACAAAACTAAAGCTGGGGAACATTCTCGGCGCTTCAATGCTCCAACTATTGATGATGTCGCCATTATTATGGTTGGCGAACACTCCGATAACCGTGACATTGTATTGCATCGCCGTAACAACCAGTTGACACGTGTTTATGAAACTCATCGATCGTATGACGCCTTACAATATCCGATATTGTTTTGGCAAGGAGAAGATGGCTACGACTTCACGACACGGTTGTACAATCCGCAAACAGGTACATAACAATCACTTCAATTTGGTTTGATTCAATTAAATTGACGCTAATCTATTGATTTACAGGCGAGGTGACGAATAAAAAGGGCAGTTCAATGAATTTCTGTGCGTATCGCATGATGGTGCGTGCAAACGAAGACAATCACATTTTGAAATGTCGCCGTGTCTTCCATCAGTATGCTGTGGACATGTATGTAAAAATCGAAACAGAGCGATTGACGTACATTCGTTTGAATCAGACGAAATTGCGGTCGGAAGATTATATACATCTATGCGACGCAATCAACAATGACGGAAACGCGCAAAATGTTGGTCGAGTAACGATTTTACCATCAACATATGTTGGGAGTCCTCGACATATGCATGAATATGCACAGGACGCAATGACGTACATTCGAAACTATGGAACGGCCGATTTGTTCATTACTTTCACATGCAATCCAAAATGGACTGAAATCCAAAAAGATTTGTTTCCTGACCAATCACCAATCGATCGTCATGACATAACAGCGCGCGTTTTTAAACAAAAACTACGAGCGCTCATAGACTTCATTGTGAAACATCAAGTTTTTGGTGAAACTCGCTGCTGGATGTATTCCGTTGAGTGGCAAAAACGTGGGTTACCACATGCCCACATACTGATTTGGTTGCGAGACAAAATTAGACCGAATGACATCGATCAAATCATCTCAGCGGAAATACCAGATCGCCAGACTGATATAGAGTTCTACGAAATAGTCACGAAGAACATGATACACGGTCCGTGCGGCATTTTGAATACCAATTCGCCATGCATGATTGACGGAAAGTGTTCGAAGCGTTATCCACGTAAATTGGTGAACGAAACCGTAACTGGCAATGATGGTTACCCGCTGTATCGTCGGCGATCACCTGTGGACAATGGAAAAACTACAACCGTCAAAGTGCAAGGGCAGAACATCGAAATTGATAATCGTTGGGTGGTGGCATTTTGTCCATTGCTTTCGAAAACGTTAAAGCCCACATCAATGTCGAATCGTGCCATTCTGTGAAGGCAATCAAATACATCTGCAAGTATGTGACGAAAGGCAGCGACATGGCCGTGTTTGGCATTGCTATATAATAAAAATCTATATAATAAAAATCCATGCTTCACGCACGGCCAATTATATGTCGCCTGTTCGCGAGTGGGAAAACCGTCATCTCTTTATATATTTGCGCAAGAAAACAAAACGAAAAACATCGTGTATCATAAAGCACTGCATTAAAATACATTCCATTCGATTTGAAAAAAAATCACTTAGTTTCAGATTTTGGCGAGACGAAGTTCGCCGGGTTCCGCTAGTAGTAAATAAAATTATAATAATATGTGTTTTATTGGACTAAATTAAAGGACAATATTATTTGTGTCTAAAATAAATTACCCAAGCAGGTTAAGCAAATAAAACATTAAAAAAATTGGTAAGTTTCGTTGAAAACTTACTGCGCAATATAATGTCGGTCCAGAACCGACAGCAGCTCAGTCTGCCCTAGACAATGCGGTTGTAACATTGCCGAAATATCGGTTGATAAATCATTACTCGATTAATTCCCTTTTTTATTTATAATGATAATTCTTTCATTCGTATCATCAGGAATCACAGGTTTAATTACATTCTTATCAGCGATGACAGATAAACCTCGCATCTCCCCTCCAATATCTAGAGCACGATTCCGGGATCGAAAACGCGTTCAATAATTTATACTGAATGCTCCCAAGCTCTATAAATACAGTGAATCTACGTGATCAATCGGACATTGACAAATGGTTAACTGTGTTCAATTTAGTAGGTATGTTTATTCAGTGACTAATAGACACGTATTCAGAATAGGTACCTACTTTCGTGTACTGTGAATTAATAGTTCATTATGTGCGCAGAAAAAAGAAATAATTACTGTGTGATGCATATGCACCTTCCAAATACCTTGATACTCAGCAATACTACTAAAAATAAACAAGAGTAACTATATGGTTCCTTTTATTTTCTATGCATTTTCGGCCGCAAATAGAATAAATTAATATTTTGGAAGAGCGGGAATATGTTGCAAACGAACTGCCTTATTTGTGAATCATCATAGTGTTTTTGTGGCTTAGAGGCTTACTAGTGCATATCATAATTCAGTAATTTTACAAAATAGAAAAAAAAACTGTTTTTTATTTGTTATATCAGAATATTTTTATAAATATATTGGTATTTTTAAAACATACATTATCACAATAACAAGTATTAGCAAAATCATGCAGGGGGGAACTTAAAACTTAAAGCTATTTTCTAATAATTTTTATGTATCAATTCTAAACGATTAAATTCTGAACCAATTAATCATTTCAAGAATGGTTGGCGACAGGTCAACATCAACCCCCGCTGCTTAGGAAACAGTATATATCCATAGTCTCCGGACTCCTTCAGTAATTAGTCAGAGTGCACATACCGATCGGCTGTCGCCGCACGATGCGCAAACCGTCCAGTAGTGCCGGAGGGCCTTCCCCCAGAAAAAACTCTGTCCACAAGCTGTGAGGCCTCGGATGCGATAATCCTTCCCGAAGTAATCCTTTGCATGAGCTGAATCTCGAGTTGTGCCGACCCGAAAACACGATAGTTATTATGGCAAAAGCTAGACGTAACCGGATCATTCGCTACCGAATCTTTCGCTACCTATCCCTTATAACAAATAGAGCTGTCAACTACAATGAGCTAACCCGTCACCTCAGAAAGATTTAACGATTGATCGTTCAATCTCCAGTGAAGTGAACGCAAAAGACTTGGACAAAACAGTCCACTATCAAGCTCCGCCACATGCCCGTAAGAGGCCAACGCCTTATCCGCGAGATAATCAGGTATGCTACCCAGCGGGCTTACACTCACGCCCTTACTTACAATTGCGACCAGATTACTCCGGTCTCTCGACTGGTTACGAGTTCTAGGTCGCTTGCGCGGTCCTCTCCCTTACGAAGCGGTTAAATGGTGTAAACCGAATCTATCGCGGACCACTGCATCCCTTGCCCGGCTGTTCCACCCGGGATCTGGTAGCCGATGGTAATTTCAAGAGCAGTCGCGGTAAAGACAGCAACCTCCCCCGCTCTATAGGAAACATTACTGCTTCCAGACTTCCCCGACTGTTTGTCAGAATGCACAATCGATTGGCCTACGCCGCACGGTGCGCAGACCTTCCAGGAGCGCCAGAAGATTGACCTCTAGGATAAACTAGCTCCAAGGCCAGAGTCCTACCCGGGCTCGAACTTCATGCATGGAAGCCGCCGGATGGATGTTGACCAGTGAGTGTGACCAACCCTGAACAAATGGGTCTACGTGGCCAACTTAGCAAGGGCCCATTAGCTCCCATATAACAGTTATATCTATCTAAAAATATATCTCATACATATAAAATCCTATATTCACACAACCAACATCTATAACTTCTACACAATTTAATCGTATAATTAGTATAAGACTGTCCTGTAAATATGTAAAAATAATGTAATGCACAAAGCACCAACGTAATTAAAACGCGACCTCGTTTAAATAGAGTAGTATTAAAAATAATGTTTTTGTTCCTATTTTATGTTTCTTGTGAACGTGTTGTTATTTGTCTTTGTTCAATGGATGTGCTTACTAATTTTAGATTCCCTCCCACCAACAAAAATACCACAAACATATCAAGCACAATCCTTGAAGAAAAACTTCCATAGGATTGTCCAAAATCGCTAAGACCAAAGCTGCGTGGAGCTACTACTAAAAACTAGAAGAAGAAGAATAAGCTGCATTTATTAACGCGCTTTTATTAGGTCGACCTGTATGTAACTATGTAATGGAATCTGAGGTAACTAATTTAACCATCTTCCAAGGATCGTAGCATCATGAAAATTGGCAGCTGTATGTAGTTCTGATGACAATACAATAATAATATGGTACTGTCGATGGAGTCGGAAGATATGAACTAGAACTTCATTATGGAACATCGAATCATAGCTGTGTTTGGGCTTGTTAGAAAAGTCTTGGAATGAACTTTGACCTCGATTAGGTTTCTAGGTCTGATGATGAAGCCGGAAGATAGGCACTGGCATTCCATGATGGAATATCGTATCATAGCCCTGTTTGGACTTGTTAGAAAGGTCATGTAATGAACTTTGACCACGATTAAAGCATGTTTTTAGTGTTTCTTTTAAACGATTAATTTACAAATATGATTGACGTGGAGCCGGAAATCTTTTCTACAACTACTACAAATTTTACCCGGCTCTCGGAAGTTTCCTCGTCACAGAAACGAAATGTATGTTTACATTTAATACTGATTCACTCTCGTAGTTGCATACAATAACGATTTTCATTTAGTATTTGATTAGCCTTAGATATTCCCGAACACATTCGCTGAGGTCTTTTCAAACGCTTCTAAGAACTACAGAATAATAATGTAAGAAAAATAAGGCTCCGTCTGTCTGGCGACCGCCGCGGTCGCATTGCGAGGCGGCGAGACACTAAGAGCACGCTTTAATTTAGGTTTAAAATATGCAAATCGCTGAATGCATAACGGACGGGTGAAACTTCGACAAGTTTAATGTAAAACTGCTGCTACGCTGAGAGATGGCAGGAAATTTTAAAGGCTTCGCCGCTTATTAAATTTTACTTCGACGTTAGCTTAAACTTTGAAGGTGGCCACTCGCGCTAGATGGAAAGCTCCGCGGATCGAGTGGCATCTTCTTCGTTTTTCAATTATCTAGAGCTTAAAAGTGACCTTAAGCTCTGAAGCTCAGAAGAGACTAGCTAGCAACTGAAAAGAAAGGTAAAAACATCGAAATATTATGTATTATGAAATATAGCGACCATTGATATTCGAATTAATTATATATTGTATATTTTGTGTATTAGATTTTATCGGTTTGATTTTTTTTTACTGACAACATATGTTTTTGGATATTAGAATATATTTAATTAAAGTAATTTTACACCAAATACTGAGTTGAAAATCATCTACAACTTTTTTTTTGGTTTAGGGCTTAGTTACCGAGAAAAGCATACTGAAGATCTGGAAATTAAACAAAGATTGACACTGAGAAAAAAAATCGGTTGCGTCACCCCAAAACATTCCGGAAAGATTCCCAGAAGCAACAGTAACAGGCATAGGAATGTTGTTAGATGCGTTATATTAGTAAATAACATTGAAATTTATAGCCATAAATAACATTTCATATTATTAACATTTGCGGAAATCCAGTAAAAAATCTTCGAAAGCGCACGTCGACGTCTAAGCAAAGACAAGAACCGCAGCCGCGATTAATAGGTAGTGCGCAGCTACATAAGTACGCGGCAACAGACGGCACTGGTTGCCCGCAACTTAAAGCAAAGAAAATACAATTACGAAGAATAAAAAAAGGTGGACCGATTTCATCCATATTTTCAACTCTTACCGTGACCCAATGATTCCTACATGCCTAATTACAGCTCAATCGGATGGGGCGTAGAGGCGCTATCGTGGAGGAATACGCCCAGACTCACAGACAGACTTTTGTTTGGAAATTGTCCTAATCGTCTCAGGGTGGGTCAACATGGATATTTCTGTCTTCATCTCGATTTTTGAGCGCGTTCCCAGAACTTTCCTCTACCGGGAAATGAGCTTTATTATTTTTTTCCATATTTTGTGTACATATTAACCAAATACCAGTTTTGATATTTATTTTATTATTCCACTTAACATGAAATTTATTATTCCACTTAACTAAAACTTTATTATTCCACTTACCTAAAAGGGCTGAAAAAATTGAAATTCAATAAAATAATATTCAACACATTGGTAACATTGCTTCTCAACATTTTATTGTGAAGAAAACTATATTGCCGAATATAAAATGGCTGATGAAATGCATTTTTCACGACAAGAAAACGATGCTTTTCGTAAACAATATTTTGATACTGACATTGATTATATAGCGTATTAGATTGCGCAATGTCGTACTACAATTTGGTAAGCAGGTTTTTACTACGAAACGTAACGTTTATATGGTACTCTTATTTCCAGCAAAAATATTATTCTATAATATTATTATATTCAATATGGCGACTTTCGTGGTATAATCGTACGGCGGCGGACTTCAGATGCATTCTTAACAAGCTTATATGATATAAAGTAATAATATAATAACACGAGTAAGCTAAATAATAATTTAATAACGAGCTTAGAATAAAAATAATAATAATAATAAACTCTTTATTTGCACTTAATAAGTATACAAAAAGGCGAGTTTATTGCCACATGGCAATGTCTTACAACTTACATGTCTCACATGCGCGCATTGTGAAAATAAAGATTATTACATAACATACAGACAAGTGGAAGAATTTAAAAATAATAATGCCCGAGGAGAGGAAATTGGGAGAGGAAGAGGAGAGAAAGGGAAGAACTGGCTACTTCTTAGAAAGGTAGTAATCCTTAAGGTGAGTCTCAAACGATGGTAAAGAAGGCGAGTTCTGTATATTTGCTGGGAGATCGTTCCAGAGACTTGCACCATGGACACAGAAAGAATAGGAATATAAATCACTATTATGACTCGGAATTTTTAATAAACTATCAGAGGCTGACCGAAGTACGAGACCGTGGGAACTTAGTGGTTCAAAAAGCTCGTGGAGTTAGGATGGTGTTAATTGGGAGAGAACACGATATAGGAGAGCAAGTATATGAACATTTCTTGTTCTAGAATCAACGCTGCTATTATAAAATCGAAGACTATCGCGGTTGTTTGGCATTATAAATAGGATAGAAACGAATTTAACGTTGGAAATTTATAGCACCCGACGTTTCGGTGACGTTGCAGCCGCCGTTGTCCAGGGTAAACTGAAAGAGCTGTCAATCCGTTGTTTTTCGGGTAGGCCGCATACCGCTGCCGCCACTGCGTAGGTTATAACGGTGGTGGGGGGCCGGACTTGAAGCGTGCGAATTTCGAAAAATTTCGAAAATTTCACGTGGTAAATTCGTTTTTATCCTATTTATAACGCTCTTATTGTTTTAATATTATTTACATAACGATGTAAATACAAGTTTCGATATGTAATAATTACGCACATTAAAGTTTATATAGATTAATAGATGACATTCTGTCTCACTGTGTTATTTCTGTTACATAAACAGCCTATGTTTAAATGCATGAGGTGGTATGAATAAATAAATATTACTATAGTTATCATTTGGTTAAATTAATGGGTTTTAATAAACTATGAAATATTTTTAAACGACCGATCATTATCAGTGTTATTATATATGGCTAAATAAATTGCCATTAGTTTGACCGTCAATGTTATCAGCACCACCTGCATTTTGCCGTTTCGAAAAGGTTGCCAAAACATACTACGCAATCTAATACTATATATATAATTATAGATAATATTATTTAAAAATAAGAACATAAGTATAATACTAAAACTAATGTTTTAATAGTTAACTGCAATCAAGCCAAAGTAATGAAGGTATATATTTTTTTTTTTTTTTTTTTTTTTTTTTTTTTCAATTTATTTTATTTCCAAAAAAATCTTAACACATTGTAGAAACCTAATATTTAGGTACATTTAAATTACAGTATATTGTTCGTTTTTACAATATTTAAATTTATCACCACGTACATACAGTTACTTCATTATTGCTTTTAGGGCATCCAAATCATTTTTAAGATTTATTTACTAAAACCACAAATTAAAATAATTGATAAAAATAATCAAGAAATCAAAATCAGAAAAAGTCAGAATAATTAAAAAATGCTACTTAAAATTGTCAAAAAAATGACCAAAAAATTTGAAAAATTATTTAAAATTAACAAACTCATCGATCGAGTAAAAAGCTTTGTCTAATAAGAATTCTTTAAGTAACTTTTTGAATAAGCTTTCCACTTGAATAGTTTTTAAACTTTCTGGTAGCCTGTTAAAGTAATATGGCCCTGAGTATTTTTTGTCTTGCCTTGCTGTGTTTAGTTTAATACATGGTATTAAAATGTTTAATTTATTTCTCGTATTTTTAGTATGTGTATCTGAAAACTTTTTATAATGTGTTTCTTTATTCTTAAAAAACTCAGTTAGTAACTTAAAGAGATAGAGTGAGGTTAAGGTGAGGATTCTTAGCCTTTTAAAAATGGGTCGACATGACTCTTCCCTTTTCACCTTTGCAATTATTCGCACTGCTCTCTTTTGGATTATAAATATGGGTTCCCTATGACAAGCATAACAATTTCCCCAGATCGTAATGGCATAACTTAGGATAGCTTCAATATAGCTGAAATAAACATTTCTTGTTTGCAATTCATCCAAAGACCTTCTTACAATACTTAAAGCATAACATGCCCGACTTAACCTACTTTCGAGGTTTTCACAGTGAAAGTTCCATTTTAAAAGTTCGTCGACATGAACACCTAAAAATCTAGTACAATGAGTTTGAGGAATGGCAGTGTTATTTATTGAAAGTATTATTGGCGAACCTTTATTCCGATTTCGATGATTTGTAAAATGTATGAAGTTACTTTTAGACGCATTTAGTGTGAGGCTCTCAAACGAACTATTTAGTTTGAATAGATTAATTTTAACGTTAATCAATAATTCTTCCATATCTTTACCGGCAACAATTAAACTAGTGTCGTCAGCAAACATCGTTACATTTATATCGTTGAAATACATTGGTAAATCATTTACATATACTAAAAATAGAATAGGGCCCAAAATGGAACCCTGCGGGACTCCAAGTTTATTAGTTAAAGGGATCGAACAGTGTTTTGTAATGTTTTGATTTTGACATTGTGTAATTTCCACGATTTGCGTTCTATTTGTTAAATATGAATCAAACCATTTTAAGCAGTCTCCCCTGACTCCATAATGATTTAGTTTGTTTAGTAAAATATCATGCCTAACGCAATCAAATGCCTTACTCAAATCGCAAAAAATACCTAAGGTGTAGTACTTGTCCATTAGTTTGTCATTTATATAAGATATGAAATCCTGCAAAACTACATACAGTACCATTTATATAAGATATGTCATTTATATAAGATATGAAAACTTGTTTCGTCTATATCCAAATTGTCTTTCACTAAGAATATTGTTTGCATCAAAAAACGCAATTAATCTATTTTTAATTGTAGTCTCTATGATTTTTGAGAAAGAAGACAAAATTGCAATTGGTTTTATAGTGTAATAAAATCAATGCCTAGACTAACGTAATACAAAAAGACTAATATAAGTCTTTCTAAATCAAAATTAAAAAATAATTTAATAATTCTAAAATTTACAATATTTATAACTTACAATAGTCAAAACCTCACTAGGCTGTACCTTTTAAAGGTAGATAATTTATTTTAAATAATGTCATTTGAAATATATTCATACACGTCTTTCCAAAAATATGCGGCCTGGATGGTCTTGTAGTTTGTCTCAATACAATAATTCTACGAAAACCAGGGATGAATTCGTTGAGAAGGCTAGGTCGCTGGGTTTCGACGCTGAAAAGGAAGAAGTGCTGTCAACAGCTTTTCTCGCAGCGCAGTATTTAAAATCCATCAATTTATCCATCAGCCTAATATATTAAAATCTATGCTTAAATAAAATGCCTCGTTAGAAATTTCTTTAACATTATCCTACTTGATCGTACTTTTTCGAATCAAAATGTCATATAAATCTGGATTTTACTTTTTCGAATTAAAATGTCATAAAAATCAATTATAAACTACCTATTGCAAGTGATTAAAAAATAAATTAAAAAAACATAACTACTGGTCAAAATAAAGTTTACAAAAATAAAAAAGGGTATTTACGGAAAAGTCAAGAACGATTCAGAATATAATCAAAGTAATGAATGATAATATTATGTAATAAAAAAAACAATGCAAAATATATATTAAAAATACACACGATAGTAATATTAAAATACATAGTCACTAAATTATTTCAGTTTATTTCAAATTGTACCCATTTAAAGTTTTTAAAAATATATGTTTTATATCTACATATTTATTTTAAACATTAGAAATATATAGTAAGAGTTTTAATATCGGCTGTTGTACAATTTACCAGGTATATAATTAGATAGTAAAAATTATTTTTAAATCTTTAAGAAATTTTTGTATCTTTTATGTTGAGTGTTGTAAAATTAGGTAGACTGTTGTAAAATTTGGGGGATGTTATTTTTCTTTTTGAAGTTTTAAATCAGCGATTCAGTTTATAAACATTGCAATGGAGATTTTTTGCTTAATATATGTAGTATCAAGTACGGCGATTAAATGGGTCCTGAAATTAGATCAATAGAAATACTTTTGAATTTATTACTTATAAAGTTATTTTGAAGCATGAAATAAACAGACAAAATTCTATAAAATGGAAAAGGAAAGTTTATTCAATCACCATAAATATTTCGTTTACTTAAAATTAACTGTTTGAAGAGACTTCTTTCTTTCTCCTGTAAGACTCAGCATGCTAAAAAAAACTCCTAAAATATCAACCCGCTGTGTTATTACATTCCAGTGTTATCAGGCGGGCTTTGTCATTTCGGTTTATTTTTAAGGGAGAGAGCCTTATTTCCTAATTATCTTAGATTAAGGTTTCAGGAAATTTGCGGAAAATTACCCACTTGCTTCTTAAGGCGCAACTCAAATCTCGTCGCCATTTTAGGGCATGGCGCTCCATTTTTTCCCACTTGGGTATCTTTTTTTTACTCTGCAATGCTTTTGTTTACGCTTCCCTCTTAATATTCGCTTACAAAGCAGAGTAATTATTATTAAATGGTATTAACTGCTTGGGTTTTGTCGGGTTACATTTGAAATTTAGATGATACTCAATGATGTCTTAATGACGATGATAAATTTAGATAACGATAGATGATACTGAAAATTATATGACGATACACTCTACTAGGCATTCTACTAGGCACTTCTACTAGGCACTACCTAGTAGAAGTGATAGAGTACCAATGTGTTAAAAGTATTCATATACATATTGTTAAATAAATAAATATATAAATGAACAAAACTATTATATTATTATTATTTTGATGCCTATTGATCGTCTTGTCATAAAAAATCTGTAAACATATTAAAATAATCACCTAAGAATTGGCTTCATCAAAGTTAACAATGGCTAATCCTAGAAATAGTTAGGATAAGTGTAATTTTGTTTGAAACCAATAAGATTAGAAATGAGATGAATCGCCAAGAGGTCAATGAAAATCCATAGAAATCAGACCACTGAGGAGCTTTCACCAGAAAAATGGTGAATCTAATACATAGAAGCATAAAGGACTAAGTCGTTAGAAAAGCAAACGGTAACAATCCCAAAATAGCCTGGTTCAGAAGGACAAAAAAAAAATTCAATATTTTTTAAACTAAA